>CM077215.1:33166289-33396289 GCA_039654625.1 Rhinogobio ventralis
CTCAGAGCTCTATAAAGGCCCGTTTACACCAACAACTATAACTATAAAGATACCTATATTAGTGTTCACACACTTGCACAATATTGTTGTTTATTATAAACGCTCTGCAGTTTTGTTGTCTGTCGCTTTAAATGCTGGAGCTCTTTAAGCTTTAAGATTCTGATTGGCTGTTTTATCATTCATCAGCTGGAAGGAATCATTGTGAAAGTATTTAACAACAACTAAACAAAATAACATGTAATTTACTAGAGGTTCTGCCAAAATGGTAATGCGGTCTATTTAAAAAAAATCATTAATGTGATATTTTTAATTTGAGTGAATGATTCAATGACTCACCATTAAGACTTCACTTGTTTCATTACTGGATGAATCAGCGTTTTTGAACAAATCTCTTGAATGAATGATTCAATGACAAACACATTTTTAACAGTCACTTGTCTCCACCTACTGGTGTAACAATGAAACTGATACAATCTTTGAAGCAGCAAGTTAAATTTAAAAGGTGATTTGCTCTAATATGATTAATCCGTAGACGTCAATGTTTATATCCGAACAATAAACTCCCAGTACTTTTGTGATAATCTGAATGATTTAAGGCAGAAATAATGATCCTGTGTGGTTGAAAAGACACTGTGAAGCTGTTACCTATAAATGACATCGGCTCTCTCTGGATCAGAACGCAGATCTGAATCGCTGTGATCGCACTTGTCAAAGGTTTAATAGACAGAGATGAATTAAATTTGATATTTTAATAAAGCGTAACTGAGAACTCCATTAACAGGTGAGCAATGAGAGAGCATCCTCTCAGCAGTGAGAATGACACGTGCAGTCGTGTGTCAGGTACAGATGGGCATCTTCATGGGCGATAATACCCAGGATAAGGCTGTTTGTCAGGGCAGAGCTGTGGTTAGTGTGAGCGGCGCGGTGGGAGGACGATACCTCATGCTCTCCTTCCTGTGAACCGTCACGTACATCTCATAGACTCGTCCCTGAGGGATGGCGCCCGCTGGCACCAACAAGCTCACTCCTGCGGAGAGACACACACAAACACACACACCATCAGTCTGCCAGCCTGTGACCTCTGCCACCCCGTGCCAAAAGCCCTGTCAGTGTCAAACTCACAAACACTAACAGGAACATTCTCTGGGATATGAACAAACGCTCTTCCAGTAATGCTCATAGGTATCTGGTCTTTAATAATGTTCTCAAAACGTTATATATCATTAATGGAATGTTTTTTCTTCAACTTTTTAGTTGGATATCCGTCTTACATGTTTAAAATGTTACTAATGTGTTACCCCTCGAAAAGCTGAGACATAAGTTAGCAAATAGACCCAAGACATTTGTAAAAATATGGAACCCAATAAAATCCTTAATCTTTGATTTATAACTTCTTAAGGGCTTAGTGGTCAAGGAAAGGTGTGCGCTCTGTGTGCTTCGACTAGTCTTAGATATGGCCCGTTATCTTAATCAGATTAATAAAGATGGTTACCGCCTTTTGTTTTAGTTCTTGTTAATGTTAAAGTTACAGGGAACAAGTACTATTCCTTAGAGAGAGAAGTTAAGTGTCATTGACGAATTTTCTATCTATTCATTTTTGTTTTACCCACTTAGTTAACTTATTTTTCATTGACGTGTATGAACATGTATGTGGGCTGTTACAAGTATGCATGCATACGGTACGAGTATGCGAGTACGTGTGGCCATGTAGGTGTAAATAAATGTGTTTGTATGGGTATATATGTATAATTATGTATGTATATACAGTTTTCTTTATGTATGTGTATATACGTGCAAGATATGTCTCTGTATGTATGCATTCTTAGCAAATTAATTGTATTCATTAATTTTTGTTTATTTTTCTTCATGTTTATATATTCGTATATTTACTTTATTTACTCAGTCAGTCACATACTCTGTTTCTTTGAGTACAATTTTGAGTACAATTTTGAGTACAGTTTTGTTTCTCACATTTATAGAAGAACATATTGTGATTGCTAATAATGTTTCCCTGTTTATGAAAAGCTAAATAAAGAATTCTGAGAACATTCAAAAGTAACATTTCCATAATAAAAATGATCAAACTTTAACATTTTCAAAACTAGACGTTTCAGAGAACATTCAGAAATAATGTTTTCATAAGTTAATTTGTTAGTTTGTGATTTCTTCTGCACAAGAGTGGAAATATCCCGGCTGATGAATGCCTCCAGTCTCAGACTCATTGATTTCTGGCGTCCTTCACGTGAACTTCCCTTTGAGCGACTGTCACTCACCAACACAGAGAAGAACCGCCTCACCAGAGACCAGAGCGGCACTCAAGAGCCGAAGGACAAAACAGAGAGGAACACGACTTCGGTCTGGAGCTGGAAGTCTGGTCACGTCAACATCAAATCAAAATCAACTCTTAATGAACTCAATTCATATTCCTGCTGTTATTGTGAATGATTCATCAGCACATTATTATATATAATAATATATTTAAAACATAACCTTCCTTTGAACAACACACACATATACACACTGCCATTCAAAAGTTTGGGATTGGTACGTTTTTTAATGTTTTTAAAATAAGTCTCTTCTGCTCACCAAGGCTGCGTTTATCTGATCATAAATACAGTAAAGCAGTGAGATATTCCTCCAGTGTAAATCAGCTGTTCTCTATGTGAATATATAGTAAAGTGTGATTTATTCCTGTGATCAAAGCTGAATTTATCATCATTACTCCAGTCTTCAGTGTCACATGACCCTTCACAAATCATTCTGATATGAGGATTTGATGCTCAACAAACATTTATGATTATTATCAGTGTTGAAAACAGTCATGTAAGAGCTTTCAATTTCAGATAAACACTGTTCTTTTGAACTTTCTATTCAAATTGTACACACCTGTTTTCATCACTGATAATAATCATAAATGTTTGTTGAGCATCAAATCCTCATATTGAATGATTTGTGAAGGATCATGTGACACTGAAGACTGGAGTAATGATGATAAATTCAGCTTTGATCACAGGAATAAATTACACTTTACTATATATTCACATAGAGAACAGCTGATTTACACTGGAGGAATATTTCACTGTTTTTACAGTTTTTTTTTTGTATTTTTAATTAAATAAATGCAGCTTTGGTGAGGCTTCTTTTAAAAACATTAAAAATCTTACATTTATATATACATACACACACACACACACAGCTCTGGGAAGTCTGGTTGATCCAAACAACACCTGACAGATCAAATCAAGTCTTTTCCTGCTGAATGTCTGTTTCACTCAGATCTGTCTCACATTCTGGACATAAAACAGGCTGTGAATGTCATTTCATGTTTTTAAATGGTTCATAAATGTAATTACTGTGCACAAAAGAGTGAAGCTTATTGAACATTATATTTCACCACATCTGAAAGTTTAGACATTTTAAGTGTTACTCCAGTCCTAGTTAAAGCCTGGGATCTGCTGTGTGCATTATCTGAGGAGTTGCAGGGAAAAGTGAAGAAACTCTCACATCCGCATCCCGTTAACAAGCTGTAAGGAATCTACACTTAAGACTCTTTCTCTCCGCTTTCCTCTGTGAACGGCGTCCATGCGCTACTGTAACGCTGGCGAGAGTGCCTCTCCGGTCCGGTTCTCTGAATGAGTGGCCGCCGGTCACGGTGGAGTCGAGGATGGGCGTCAGGCGTGAGAATGATCACCCTCTCAGAGTGTCCTAATCCCTTTATATCTAACCGGCCGTGGTAAGTCACTTTGAACACTGCTCACAGCTAATTTATGAGCCGCAAAGCGCCGCTCTCACGGGAGCTGTAAAAACTCACGGCGCCCATGAGGAGCGCTCAGTGAGACACGGCCAGATCTATCGACTGCAGAGCTGAGTGCATGGTGCCATCATTCAACAAACCTCACTGACATCAGGAGATGCTAAATGTGACTTACAGGAAAGACATGCTGGTCCGCCAAGTGCCTCTGGGTAATATGTGTGATTGTAAAATAATTTAATGGCTCAATATAAAAGTAAATACTGTGACGATATGAATGTCATGTTTCTTAAAAGGCTCCTATGATGTTTTGAAATAAGAGGGTGATGTTTTATGTGACTGTAACACTTCTCTCCAGTCCATCACAACAGAAAAACCTAGAAATTAATGTTTTAAAATCACAAACATGAGCTCATTAACATATGACCGCCCACATTTACATAACACCCATTCAGCAACTTGACCAGCCCGGAGATATACACACATATATATATTAAAAGTTGCAATGATGTTTACGTATATAAAGAAGAATACGGTTCCATTGGTTTACTTTAGTTAATGCATGAACTAACAAGTTGTTATAATGAACAGTACGTTAGTTACAGTGTTTATTAATCTTTGATAACGTTAGTTAATATACAACGGTACAAATGTTTAAAATACAAATGTTCTTTAAAGGTTTCACTAATGCATCAGTATATGATGAAGGTAACATTAAGATTAAGAAATGTTTTAGAAATATTTATTTATTGTTGGTTATTAACGTAGGTAACTAATGAAATAAGTGTTAGTGTTAATGAATGTTAACAAATGGAATCGTATCGTTGTTTCTAGAAATTTAAATAAAAATGTCTTAGTTTTTTATACATATTTTCTTTGCATTACAGTATCAAGAAACAATACTTAACCTAAAACAAGATTCATTTTAAAGGCACAATATGTAATTTTTCGTCTCTTATTCAAAACAAAGGCGTGTCTTGATGTCTTGATTGGGCGGCGCTTTTATTCGTGTGTGTGTGGGAATGCAACGCTGTTTTATCATATCACACACATCTGAGTGTGTTAAAGTGATGTTATAATGCTACTCTGTGCGTTCGCTCGGCGTTACTATGAGACACTTGTTCACACTGCAGTGAGCGAGATCATATCAGGCATGGTAAAACATGGTACTCGCTGTAAACCAAGAACACCAGATCTAAACAATAAGACTAACTGTGTTGAGCTGGAGAACAATGATTAGTTTCTGTCCATGAATGATCCAAACAGTTGCTCACCTGTCTAATAAAACACATCAGATATTAAAGCGGCTTTGTGTTTCCATGGTTTCTACAAAATAAGACCGGAGGGTAACGCGGGTATGATGTCATTGATAGGCGACACACACACACGGTCCCTGTCCTGGTTAAAATGGCTTATATCTCTGGATTTAAACATTCTTGGAAACATTTGGGATAATGCAAGTACACAAGCCAACAAAATATATAGCTCTGTTCTAGTGGTTGTTGGGTATTTTAATCCAAAAATCTTACAAATTGTGCCTTTAAATAAAATATACTTCTTTCTTTCTTCTGACAGTGGGGTTAAATATGAGTCTTGACAGGTTTGTGAGATTCGCTGACAAACGTTTGGAAGACGAGGAGACTGATGATCGCTTCAGAGTTACTATATTTTGATGAAAGATTATGAAGACAAACATTTCCTTTTTTCCAGTGAAATACATATAAATCGATCAGAGTAAGAGCGGGAATGTCGACTCTACGGTCTGGGGTTTGTTGGCTCTGCCGTGGTTTCTTTTCACTACTCGAGCGGCCTGTAATGTGTGTTTATGGGTCAGGCTGTAATTTTCTCTCCATCACCCACACTGGCCTGTTCCTTATAAAACCCAGAAGCTTCAATCAGCGCCTGGCATGGGAAAACACCATTACCGCCAAAACCACATGTGCACAATGACTTCAAGATGTGCACAAGTGGCTGATGACGGACACAGATCTGCACTGACCTGAGTTGGGCACGATCAGATGCCCTCCGAGAGCGTTGAAGGAGCCGAAGGCCGTGCAGGACGGGTCCCAGGAGCGCACCAGGGTCTGTGTGCGGCGGTTGATGGTGTCGCCGTCGATCAGGGCGTGCGGGAGCTTGGGCGAAAGTTTGGACGAGATGTCGGACAGGTCCTCCTGGGGCGTCACCATACCGGACGAGTTGTACACCTTGATCTTCAGGTTGGGCAGCGGATCCAGAAGAGGTGAGTTGGTCATGGGGATTTTGTCGGCCACGTCGTGGAGGGCGTAAACGGGACCTCTGTACAAGGCGGCGGCCGACGTCAGGTCAGGAGGAGCTGCGAGCAGATCAGCTAAAGACACAGAGATCAAATACAGCCCTACTTTTAATATAAATGACAAATTAAATAAAATCAGATAATACAATGATGTTTAAGTACAATTTTTTTTTTTTTATAATGTTAAATATGATTATAAATATTTATATATTTTTACTAGTGCTGTCAAATCGATTCATTGCAATTAATCGCATCCAAAATAAAAGTTTGTGTTTACATAATGTGTGTGTAAACAATTATTATATAAATACACACACATACATGTATATATTTAAGAAATATTTGCATGTATAAAATACAAAATATTTTATAAATATACACATTTTTCTTAAATATATATATATATATATATATGTGTGTGTATTTATATAATAATTGTACACATTACACACACATATATTATGTAAACACACAAAATCTCGATTAATCGTTTGACAGCACTAATATATATATACACACTAAAACTATTAAAAACATTTTTGTTAAAATATTTAAAACATATGAAATAAGTTGAAATTAAGCAGTAAAATTACTAACTGGAAATAAATAAAAACTGAATATAAAAAAACCAATAATGACAAAAGGCATAACATTAGTATAATTAAAAAGAAAATAAAAATATTAAAATGTGCCGATTTGCTACTCAAGAAACATTTATGATTATTATCAATGTTGAAAACAGTTTCATATGTTTGTGGAAACTGATATATTTTATTTCTCAGGATTCTTTGATGAATAGAATGTTTTAAATAGAATCTTTAATAGAGTCTTTAATGTCACTCGTGATGAATATATTAATTTTATTTAAAACTAATCTTACTGACCCCAAACTTGAACAATAGTATACAAATATAAAAAAAGCTACTTCAACATATTAATAAAAACTATATTGTAGTATACAGTATTATACTAAAATAACACTGGTGTGATGAAACATTGTTTAGGTTGGTTTCCATTCCCGTGCCGTCATTGGCCTAAAACACTTTGTGCAAACCTGTTTAGCACATGATGTTAAAGCATTATTAATGCATCTGAGATAAATGGAGTCCCTATTATTTGCGGTGTGATGAAGCTCTTCTCCCTGAAGAGCGGCGTATATTCAGGGGCATCATTACTCTTTTCCTCGTTACTGTCTTTATATATACGGCAGCGGGATGGGCACTGCGCCGCCTACCAGAGCAGACAGAGCCAATCCGTCACAGGTACACACAGGAATATTCATGAGCGCAGCGAGTGGGCGGGGCCTCCTGTGCATCGGACCCACAGCCAGTGACTCGTAAACTGACACCGCCAATTACGCCATTACACTTCTGCCTCCATGACTGTCTACCACTGAGACCTGGAGTTCGAGGAGAGGTCACGAAGCACACTTCAGAGCGGTTCACAAGAGCAGATCACCGCAAATCAACTGTTGAGATCACTTAAGGGTGAATCCGGGGTTTCACATTCAGCTCTAGTCAAAGCAACACGACACCATATACATCTAAACATGACAATTCTGTCATCATTTACTCACTTTCATGACATACAAAAGATTATTTTGATGAACCTGTGGGGTGTAAACAACATTGGTCCCCATTGACTTTCATTAGATGGACAATTCTTTTGTTAGCAATTCATTTTTTTAATTAATATTTTTGAATGTTTTTATTTTTATATTTTCATTTTAGTAATTTAGTTGTGTTTTTGCCATTTTTATTATTGTATTTATTACATTTTATTGACATTTTTAAATAAATATGTCTATATAGTTTTTATCATTTTAAAAGTAAAATAAATGAAAATGAGAAATGAAAAAAATAAGTTATTTATACATATCTTTTCTTTCTAACACTAGACTATTTCAGTTCATGTTTATTTTAGTTTTTTGTTTAGTTTTAGTTAACTAGAATAAATCTGGAAGATAAGAACTTTTTTAACCCTTTAAATTGAGTTTCCAATGTTTTTTATAAATTACAAATAAATAAAATAATGTAAAACTAAAATACATTTAAAATATAAATATATAAATAAATAAATAATATCCAATTAAAACACTTACTAAAATTTTATATTAAATGTATAGGTAATTTTTTTTGAACGTGAAAGTGTCGTTAAATTATCAAAATGTTCACTTAAAATCACAGGGAGACTTCAAGTAAATATTTTAGCTCAAAGGTGTTCAACAGGCAAAGTAAGTACGTACTGTGTGTTCATAATTGATCATTGCTGTGCTCTGGGTCTGTTTTCCTGATGTGTAAAGAGCAAACACTGGTGTGTTTCGAGACGCTCCTGATTCCAGCTCTTCCTCACTGTTTACACGCCGCTGCCATAACACCTCTCGCTCACGTAACTCCGGCTGATGGGTAATTAACACTGAATGTGCCAGACAGACGAAGCTAATTACACTGTCATGATAACTTGCAGATTGCCTTCACATCAAGCTGACAAGCATTCTAATGGCAGGAAACTCGGGAGCGCCGCATGTCTTTGTGCTCCTGCGCTTTGAATTATGAGCATCTCCTCCGTTCTTTTCACGTCAGCGAGACTCTGACACATATCAATTCGTCACCTGCCGCATTCATCACCGGCAAAATGACCTGCCACTTCCTTTATCATTACAGTGACACTGACACATAAAGAGAAATGTCATAAGTTCACTGGCACTCGTGACTGGACTGAGACTAGGGATATTTTCAGGAACTGCTAGTCGGTGGGATGGCCAAATGAGTAGTTTCAGTTCACCTCACCCATATCAGAAATATATAGATCCAATAAAACCCCAATAAAATATAGATATAACATGTGCACATATTGGGTGGACTCTAAGTACTAACTTACTGACTAGCGGCTGGGGGGCGGGGTTACCGTGACCAACAAGACGAACACAAACTTGTGACCGCCATTTTTGAAACAGCAGCTAATCGAGCTAATAGCTGCTCGATTGTAATCTCTGTCTATACAAATCACGGCGAGCTGCACGAGTGCGTTGGATTCGCTGTGTTTTGATGCCGATGTAGGATTGTAAAGCCATGAGCATCAATAGTAACGCAACGTTTGCCATTGTTGATGGAAGGCTTGTTCGAGATGCATCGGCGCTGTGCAGACCGATCGCCGTATGACATCAAAGTACAACGAGAGCATACGACTCCTTATGCTTTTGAATCGCTCAAACGGTATTTTGATGTAATACTGTGATCGGTCTGCGCTGCGCCGATGCATCTCAAACAAGCCTGGTGTGTTTGTGTTTCCCGCTGCCTCACTGGCGTTGCTGAGAAAGATGAGACGTATACAGTGACGTAAGACCTGGCTCTGTGGTGGCTCTCTAGCCCGTAGAAAGGCAAACCGGTTCTTAGAAGGCTTGTCAGTCGAACCAACTCCGAACCGGCACTAGCACTAGCTCTGAACTAGTACCCGGTTCATTCTGGTGGAAAAGGGGTAACAGACTCATTTAAGCTCTTCTTTCACATTAATAAAGAGCAATTTCTAGCCAATGAAATTAAAAATATATTCACTAGGCCTGGAAATCTCTTATATTTCCTGGGGAATTATGGGAAGTCCGTCCCGTACCTGTCCGAGCCGTTTTGATGTTGACTGGCTGGAATCCTCCGTTGAGCGCTGATGAATCCATGATGTCCGAGTCAAAGTCTCGGTGGTTCTTCCGGTAGACGAACAGCGCCACGATGACGGAAATCACCAAACACATGATGACAGCGATGACGATGCCCACGTAAAGAGCCACATCATCTGTGCTGGGGGCCGCTGGAGACACACACACACACACACACACACACAGAAGATCAGTCTCGCACAGCGGATTTATAGCACTTTTATTAAAGCTGTGTTAAATTAGGAGGGAGATTCTATCTGGGGTCTAATATTCTCAATGAACGCTCGAGATATTAATAACTCAAGATTTCATTACTGTCCCGTGAGCGAGAGGAACCTGTGATGTATTAAAAATGTGCTGACGAAACATCTTACAGTTATGTAGTCTGTACAAACGTGCTGAATGTCAAACAAAAACTCGGTTAGTGCATCTCATCCGATCAACTTAATCACAGTCTGTTTATGATATTACTTTGAGTCTTTAGTTTTGAACTCAAGTGTTTCATAACTCGAAGCTGCTTTTGCGCTGATGTCAGACGGATTCATTCATATCACGCATGAATCATCTGATCTGCTGCTTTGTGTCCATCACAGAAGGATCCAAATCAAAAGAGAAAATCGCTTACATTTATGCATTTTGCAGACGATTCTGTCTTTGAAAAGTATTTTATTCACTGAATTATAGTTGTTGGAAAAATATTAGATTTTTTTTATTTATTTATTTTAATGAAAATAAAATTAGTATAATTATTATATATATATATATATATATATATATATATATATATATATATATATATACAGTTTGGATGCAATTAATCAATTCGACACCACTAATATATCTATAGGGAATTTAAGTAATATATTTATTATTATTATTATTTTAAATTTCAAGCTAAATCAACTATAATTTATACAATGAATAGTGATGTTCTCAAAGCTGATTGGTTAATACATCTTTTCAGCCGTGACTATGATGTAAAATGACTTTGAAACACCCCTAATGGACACAGAAATATATAAATGTTTGTGAAATAATGTTACATTTACTGTAAGTACAATGAGGGCAAAGGTGAAAAAGAGAAGTTGTGTTATGAGACTGACAGACACAAGAACAGATCCAACAGAGCGACAGATACAGGGTCAGAGCTGAGACACGTGTGTGTGTGTGTGTGTGTGTGTGTGTAAAGCAGATGGATATGAGGATATGATCTTCAGATCAATCTGGCCTGACTGAGTTTCCTCACTTCATCACGGATCACGTCCAGAAATCAGACATTTCTTTCCGTCAGTCCTCACATCTTTTCTACCCTCGGCTCTTTCAGTCTCTGTAAAAAGTCCCGATGATTGTGTGGAATGGAAACTTTGACAAGCCATCATTAGAAGCAATACTTTGCCCTCATTTCCATAGAAACAGCCCTTTTGTCCCCCTGATAATTGTGAAAAATGCAATTTCCTGTCAAAGCAGTGACAAGTGTGGAAACGGCTGTAATATAAAGGTGTCCGCGGGCCTCCGGCGACAGGCGCGTCTCTGAACACATGACAGGAAACCTTGAGCGGGCCATTGATTCCTGCATCGATACGGAGCGCAGGCGCAGGTCACCTCCTGTCTGCCCAATTAAACCAGCGCATGCTCCTAATTCGCTAATTTGCGCTCGCATTAAACTCTCTGAGCGGAGACACAAAGCACTGGATGAGAGTCAGAGAGAGCTCATCCACCAGCAGAGGGCGCTGTCAGCCATCACTGACTCTACTCCACTGCTACTCCTACTGCACCTGCACTCATACTATACCAAACTACACATGTTCTGCATGCTTTTACCATCTAATAATTCATTGTGATCAAACCACCAGGAGTTGCACTGCAACTGTAAGTTTTTATTTAGTCTTTTTTGACTTGTTTTCCAGGAAAAATGCTTAAAAATAATACTCAAAACAAAATGAAATGAGCAGAAAAGCAGCACTACTTATTTTTAAAGAAGAATGTATTTTAATATGAGTGTATTTTGTTTTATTGCACTGGATTTTTTTTAATTTAAGTATAAATTCATATTCAAGAAATGTCAGCAAGAATCCTAATATTTTATGCAGTGTTGCAAATCCACCTTGTTTTTAGGATTTTGAGATATTTAAATGTGAAATGTTAAATGTGAAGCAGAAAGACTGAAATACATATATATTTTTGTAAAATTTATTCCAATAATCATCGTTTGTTTTACAACTTAAAAGTATTCAATCATTCATCCATAAAAAACATTTCTTTTTGTTGGAAAGTCAATATATGTGAGAATTTAATAAAAAAGTTAAATAAATTAAAATTAATTATTATTATTGGATTAAATGTACTTTATACAACAAATACCAACAGATCTCAAAGCTGATTGGTTAACACAGATTTCCAAAATATGATGTAAAATGACTCAAATAATTACAAAGAATCAGCACACACTGAATTAAACGAGAAATTAGTAGAAAGACTGGAATAGTATTTTCTTGTAAAACATACTTCAATAATCTTTTATTTACAACTTCAAAATATATATATATATATAGAATATATATATATATATATATATATATTTTTTTTTTTTACAGTGTACTAATTTAGAAACACATTTTATGAAACTGTTTTATACTAGACTGGAGTGCAATATTACAGCAATGATCCCTCAGTAGGCGTCAGTGTTTAGTGTGCACTGTGCAGTCTGAACACAGCCAGTGCTTGTGCCGGTGATATAAAGGAAGTGTTCAGCAGCACTGAGTGTCTGTCTACTCAATTATGTATATTGGTTTATGAGAGAGCAGTAATAACCTGCTGTGCTTAAAGAGAAAGAGCTTTAATTCAGAGGAGATATACAGGAACCGGCAGCAATCGCGTCACTGATTAAAGGCCTGTGTGTCGCCTGGACATAGTGTGTGTGTGTGTGACGAGTGTGATGAGTGTGTGAGTGTGAGTGTATGTGAGAGAGTGAGCGTGTATGTGTGTGTGTGTGTGTGTGTGTGTGTGTGTGTGAGTGAGTGAGTGAGTGAGTGTGTGTGTGTGTGTGAGTGAGTGAGTGTGTGTGTGTGTGAGAGAGTGTGTGAGTGAGTAAGTGTGTGTGTGTGTGAGAGAGTGTGTGTGAGAGTGAGTGTGTGTGTGTGAGAGAGAAAGTGTGTGAATAAGTGTGTGTGTGAGAGCGTGTGTGTGTGTGTGTGTGTGTGCGAGCATGTGTGTGCGCCTGCAGCTGCTGCACTTTTAAAGGTAGAAGCAATCAATGTCACGATCAGCGCTGCACGGCCCCTCGTTGAGTTTAATCACTGTGACATTCCAAATTAATCTCACTAATGTGAACGCTGCCCTCTAAAGCCAGACGCTCTGACCTGCGGCTCCACGGCCGTCTGACGCACAACACACACAGGTTTACATGTACACAAAGATGTTAGCAATTGAACACGGAAAGTTTGAGAGTAGAGCTGCATGATTTGGGGGGAAATCTAAATGCGATTTTTCGGATTAAAAGTGTGTTAAGCTCCAGGTTTGATGTTTAAATATTAAACACAAAAATAAATATTACTATTGCAATTTAAGACAAAACATTTTATTATGATTAATTATTAATAATACAATATAATAATAATACTAATAAAATAAATATTACTATTGCAATATTTCACTTTGAATTGAAGTATTTAAGAAAAATAATACAATAATAACTTTAATTTACAGTACAACTTACAGTACTTTACATTAAAATTGGACTAAGACTAATATTTACTAATACTAATCTTCAAACATTAAACTCTCAAGCTTTTATTTTGCCTGAAAACCTTCTCTTTTGCGTCACTTCTTCATTACACATTTGGGAGGATTTTTGTTTCATATTGCGTTCCCAAACTCAAACCTGTATGACTTTCTTCACAAAAGCAGATGTTTAGCAGAATGTTCACGCTGTTTTTACTGTCAAGATATCTAAAGATATCTTTTACTGTCAGACACTGCTCTGGTCTTTTCTTCTCTATAGTGCAGTATATCGAGTGAAACGCTTCTCAAACAAGAACAAATGTAGGGCGGGGCTTGATTTTGTCTGTGGGGAATTGATTGGATGGTTGTGGTTTGCTATTGGTGGATCTCATGTGAGTGACAGGTTGCCCCGCCCTCGTCATCAGAGAAGAGATGAAGTTATTCTGATTCAAGATTATTAAAACAATAATGATGTGCACTAGGGGTGGAACGGTTCACATTACTCGCGGTTCGGTTTCGGTACGGTTCGGTATGTGCTGCGTTCAGGGAAATTAGGACATTTGTCAAATAAAAACAAAAACAAAATAAGAACAAATAATCAAACTACAAGCAACAGCACAAATACATACAATAGAGCAAAGATGCATATCAAATAGTGCTTTTCAGGTTTCCCAGGTACAGAAAGTGAATAAAGTAATCAAATATAAAATAGCATTGCATATTATAATCTTCACTGTATAAATTAAATAAAGATGAATCATTATTGAAGTTACAAAAGCTATTCAGTCGAGAGCAGTGAGTGATTTCTGTGTCATTTGCTGTTTGATTAACATTAAACACACAGACAGCAGGAAAAGGCTTCTGTCCCTTTAAGACATAATGCACAGATTCAGTACACACTGTTACACATGAACACGCGTCTTTATCAACCGTTTACGTTTTACTCAAGACATAACCTACTGTTTGCTAGGATACTCACCAAGACGGGCATGTTGACATAATTTTTGTATGAATTTGTTCATTCAAGCGCAAGACTTAAAAAAAATATAACTCAATATTTGCACGCTTCAGATGAGCGCACGCACACAAACGCACACACACACAAATCTCCTCTCAGCATGCACAAGTTCTCTTTCGCGCCTTGCTCTTAAATGTTTAAACTGGCAAGGCTTAAATGAGTTTAGTTTAACACAGATAGCAGTGTGTGTGTGTGTGTGTGTGTGTGTGTGTGTGTGTGTGTGTGTGTGTGTGTGTGTGTTCAGGTCTCACCTGCGCTCGCGCGCTATCAACACCCGGTGATGACGGCGTAAATGACTGAGACACGTTTGAGCAGAGTGATTGTTTTGATCATCACTGTTGTAATGTATTGGGAAGCCAGAATGTGTATCCATCGACAGAAACATACATTAGCCGAACTCTGTCTGTCTGTTTTACACGTTGTTATTTTCAAGAAACCATATTATAGATGCGTCGTGAGATTTGAGATGAACCGCGGTGCCAGTGCGTGCCGAACCGTGCGTGGAGAGCGGTTCGATTTTTTACTGAGAACCATTCCACTCCTAATGTGCACAGATAAATAATTTATAATAAGCACCGCAATATTCCATAAAACATAGGAATTGTCAGTTTTGGTGAGTGGTGACTTTAAGACCTCAGTTCCTCCAGGCCGGTTCAGTGGACCCATTTGAAGACGGCACAGGTTCAGGGTTGGGATACGGTCATGAGCGCGAGAGGAACTGATCCTATCGACCGGCCTGTGATCTCAGGGAGCCTGCGGGGCGAAGAGAGGCCGGCTAACGGGGTTTGATTACCTGCCAGACTCTAAGCCCGAAGGCTGCCCGACGTTTCCACGCGAGGCCACTTTGACACGGTCGCACCCGCACCGCATCCCAAATGAGCGAGAGAGACCTGACCTGTGCGGACGGCGAGCAAATGCAAAAATCTATTCCTGGTCAGTCGGCTGACACGGATACTCCCTCATTTCTCTGCAAACAGAGGGATCTTCTGTATTATTCATAAACTTCCATCTTTAACAAAGATATCAGGGTAAATGATGACTCTCTACTGGACCATAAAGCTGCTCATATTCTGGTCCGTATGGACGCGGCGAATCGAGCCGGAATGATGAAAGTCCTCCGATATCATCTACCCGTGCAACCCTTCCGTCCAGCACTCATACTTTGATGATAAAGCAGCACACTCACCAGGGGTGAGCATTAAAATGCATCGCCGAGATTAATACGCTTCTCTGAACATGAGGGACTGTAGGTAGAACAGCACGAGCAGAGAGAGAGAAGAAAACAGGGTGGAAATGAAAAGGATTATTGAGCGGTTGCACTGGAGAGGCGGGCGAGAGACAGACACATTTCCTCAGCCAGCGATCACAGCAGCCATGTGTGAAAGAGACGCCCTGGGCTCAAGGCCGGAGAAGAGCCGCACGCCACACCAAACACACACACACACACACACACACACTTACACTGGGAACATCCTGTCAACATTTATTCACCCTCATGTTGTTGCAAACCTGTATGACTTCATACTGAAAACACTAAATACATGTTTTCACATTGACATTGCATGGTCAAAAAACACTGAAATGTTTCTCGATATATCTTATTTTGTGTTTGGAATTAAATTATGACAGAATTTAATTTGTCATACAAAGGATTAATTATTGTAAAAAAGCAGCTGAATGCAGCTTGAACCAGTATAAACTGGTCTTAGCTGGTCTAAGATATTCTCCCATGATTCACACAAGCACAAACCCCTTCTAAAATCAGCTAAACAGACTGGACTGGGTGAGCAAATTACATTAGATTAGACAATCTAAGGTGGTTTGTTGGTCTAAAATGGTCTATGCTGGCTTAGATGTTCTCCCAGGATTAACACAAGTCCCAAATCCCTCTAAAACTAGCAAAACAGACCAGACCAAGTGACCAAACAAACTAGACTGTCTAGGTTGGGTAGTCTGGTCTGTTTTACTTGTATCAAACCGAGGAGTCCATCTGATCCAGCTTAGACGGGCAAGTCTATGGTGGTTTGAGCACCCGGTCTGGTCTGTTTTGCTGGTCTAAGCTTATCTAAAATGGTTTAGTTGGTCACCCAGTCTTAACACAAACCCCAAACACCTCTAAAACCAAAAAAACAGACCAGACTAGGTGAGCAAATAGTATAAAGCTGGTCTCCCAGTCTTGATAAACGCCCCAAAACCCTTTAAAACCAACGAAACAGACCAGACCAGGTGATCAAACCACCATAGACTTGCCAGTCTAAGCTGCCTTAGATGGACTACTCGGCTTGATACAAGTAAAACAGACCAGACTACCCAACTTAGACAGTCTAAGGTGGTTTGGCATCCTAGTCTGGGCTGTTTTGCTGGTTTTAAAGGGTTTTGGGGCTTGTATCAAGACTAGGTGGACAAACCAGCTTAGACTGTCTAAGTCAGGTAGTCTGTTTTGCTTGTATCAAGCCTAGGAGTCCATCTAAGCCAGCTTAGACCAGCAAACCACCTTAGACTGTCTAGTCTACGGTGGTTTGATCACCCGGTCTGGTCTATTTTGCTGGTCTAAGCTGATTCAGATGGTCGCCCAGGCTTGACAAGCCCAAAACCTCTCTTAAACCAGCAAAACCGACCAGATTGGGTGAGCAAACAACCTTAGGCTAGTTTAAGATGTTTTTTTTTTTCAGCACTGAAAGACTCTGAAAGGGATAGAGATGGTATGATTGAAGAAAAAGAATAAAAAGGAGGAAATGAGGAAGGTTTGGAGACATGCAAACAGAAATCAATGAAATGAAGGACTCACATGGATGTGGCAGAGCATTGCTCTTGTCTGTGTGTTCGAAGGACTTCTGATATAAGGAACCTTTGGGAGAGAGGGAGGGATGGAGGGTGAGGGATGAAAATCAAATTCAACACAATCGGATTTAACAAAATCAAACAAGCCAAACAAAGACATGAGCGATGACGGCAGCCGAGAGCGATTCTTCTCCATTTGGTGTCACATTCACCCTCTCCTGGACTCTTTCTGCAGACAAACGAGGCGGCCGCAGACGTGCGAGGGAACGGCACCATCCGTCAGGCGCGTTTTAGTGCTTCATTAGGACTAACGAGCGAGCGGGATGGATCGTTTTAAGCTGATAAACAGTCGTGGAGTCAATGAGTCAAAAGCACTTGCAGCCTCACATCTGACACACGGACATGAGGAATCGGCCTCTCTGCTGCACTCTGGGAGCTGGACGCTATTAGACGAGAGACGGCCGCTAATGTAGCATGAGGAACGGCCTGAAATCACATCCGCACTGACTCGAGAAGGACAACGGACCCCAACGACGCAAGCATATCTGCATATCGAGAGAGAGCGAGAGAGCTTCCATGGAATGGTCCAATAGTGCGGTTTTCTTTCCTGTTCTGATGCATTTCCTATGGAAGCTCATTTCCAGCACATGAGAAAAAGAAATCAGGAAATTATGATATAAAAAAGTCAAAATTGAGAGAAAAAAATTCTGCCACCTAAGAAAAAAAAACTAGATGAAAGTTGAAATTCTGACTTAAAGTTGAAATTTACATAAGTCTAAATATGACATACTGAATTGGAATTATAAAAGTCGAAATTGACAAAAATGTGAAATTATGACTTTCTATGACTAATGATCACTTGTGTCTTAGTATGTCATAATTTTGACTTTGTCAGTTATGACTTTTTAAGTCATAATTTAGACTGTCAATGTCGACTTTCATAATTCCGATTAAGTGTCATAATTTCACATTTTTAATGTCATAATTAAGACGTCAATTTTGACTTGCTTTTTGTTATAATTTTGACATTTCATATTACTTGAAATCACAATTTCAACTTATGATGTCATAATTTGGACTTTTCATGTTATAATTATACAGTATCTTCTGTATAATTATATCGTATATTTATACAGTAACTTCATAGTTTTGACTTAGGTCAATGTCAAGTTTTTTGGCAATTATTACTTGCCATAATTTCGACTTTTCATCTCATGAATATGATGGCATATCATAATTTAATTTCTTTTTTTATGTCACAATTATGATGTACAAAAGCATGATTCTTTCCAAATTTTTTTTCATAACTTCCTACTGAAAAAGAATGGTGGTGCATAAATAAATCTGCAAAAAAGCTGCAGACATGAACGACAGACGGCACAGAAGTCTCATTTAGGTGCAGATCCACCGATGGACAGAAAATCAAAGCGCTGATGGATGGAGCGTTTATGTGCATGAAATCGACAGAGATGTGGTGCTGCGAGGAACTCGTGTGACCTTTGACCCGTCCGCCGTGCGTCTTCCTGAAATGGACCAGTCAATCTCACAAACAGATGTTCAGGTCACATTACAGCCCAAAATTAAGATGAAAAAGAAAGAAATTGGTTTATACAAACACAATGAAATCTGAATATTTTCATGACTATTAAACAGCTCAGATTCTCATAATTAAAAATAATCTCTCAATTACACTAATGAGAATTTGTGGGGAAACATGCATGAAAATGTCACAATGCAAAAACATAATTTCACGTTCAGATCACATTAGAGTCAGATGTAAATAAATAGTGTCACATGATATATGGCACCTGAGTGATTCATCTATCATGTTATTACTCAAACATATCTCAAAGAAGAACATGATGTGTTTTATTAGTGTCTGCTGTCGCTTCATATGAAATGGAGCGGTGCAAATATTAGGTTTCATACTGCAAAAAATCTGCACAAGATTTAGTCTCTGGGAGAAGAAAAAGCCGGTGTTTGCCCTTGCGTTTGTCGTGCCCTTTCTGTGGATCGATATGTCAAGAAAATGTCATCTGTCTGTGCGTTAAGTAACCAAAGCCCAGAAAAGCAACATCATAACAAAGTAAGACAGCCGAAGCTGCACACAAACACAGCGGCCGGACCCATCGAGCGCACAACTCACGGCTAAAGCGAGAAAGGTTAAAACTATAGAGCCAAATGGAGAGCAAGACTTCAAATTCAATCTGACCTGCACCTGAAACACAATTCGAGCACTTTAAAAACTCAAAAAGCAAATAACTTTCTCTCTCAACACATTACAAACGGGCACTGGAAGATGCCATTAACGCAGAGAAAACGCTCCGTAAATGCTTTCTAACGGCATGAACTGGACGAGGTGAGTTCACGTATCAAGTGTAATTCACGTCCAATGATATTTGCAATAATGTGAGCTTTCAGATAATGTGGATTCCAGTGAAGCGGTCATTAGCATGCACATAAGTGGTTTCACCCTTTTAGCTGGAGAAAGGGGAAAAAAATCAATCAAGGGAAGTGAGCCTAAATCTATAACGTTATGGGTTTTATATTCCCCACAAACTAGCCATCAATCTGCACAGAAATAATGCTCCCACAATGCATTTCACAGGGAAAATATGAAGATTCAAATGGCACAGAAATGACTTCAGTATCTGAGATCACAGCGTTTCCTGAAAGCTCAGTTAACAACTCAACAAAATCACTCGACCACCAAGAGAACGGCCCACAACACATTCCTCAGTGTTTCGGTCTCGTTTTCCAGCACAAACATCTAAAGATCCTTAAATCAAGACACATTTACTGGAGGAGCAAAATGACTGGAGATATTAAGTCTTGTTTAATGAAAAATTAAGCAAAAAACATTAAGAACAAATATCTGCCAGTGGGGTCAGAAAGAAATATTCAAAATTATTTTTCTGACTCTATTGGCAGATATTTGTTCTTGTTTTAAGCATATGGTTAATTTTAGGATTTTAGGATTCTTATACTGTTTTAGGAAAAAGCATGATTTTCTTTGAAGTCAAATTGTTGTGTTTTATGATGCATTGAAACTGAGCTTGTAAAAGTGATGAAGAAAGTCTAACATCAGAGACACAGACAGATGATTCCTCTGAGACTCTGATCGATACACTCGCTCATTTACACGCCAAATCAAACTAGTAATTAGATTGCTTATTATCATTAACGACGCTTGATTCAATCTGCTCTGCATCTCTGCGACCCCTGGCCATTTCATTTTCATGACCTAATCTGAATGAATATGAAACTCAACGTTTATTAAAGGAAACACTCTCACTGCTTTTTCCGTGTCGTTCTTGTTTTTGCATCTCCAAACTGCAATTGAGCTGTCAGACGAGAGAGAGACGAGTGAAGGGAGGATTAGCACACAAACACGGGACGCTTCAGAAGAGGGAAACGTTTAGTTTCAAATCTCCTCTGGCCTTCACAACCTCTGCATGTATAATCAATGCCAAACAGCAGAGAATCAGGTTACTGTTTACTGGATGCACTGAACAAAAACACGACCTTTACATCTGCAACGGAAAAAGATCCTCATCCTGACCACAGCTGGAACCCTTTGGACTTTCCCACTGATTTTTTGGAGCAAATGTAAATCCTTTGTCATCTTTCTAGACAGACTCGGTTGCTTACTCTCATGGCAAATAGCAGCACAGTTAAAAGTATTTCTAATATTTTGGACTTTTATTGAAAGCTCCTTCTACCTGTTGGGACATGCCTTCATAATTAAGCACCTGTAAGAGCTGTGATTGTGATGTTGAGGGAGGCGCCCCGCACAAAATGGGCGTTTATGCAAAATATGCTGTATTTTTGCAAATCCGCTAGGTGGTACTATTGTTGCAAAAAACTACATACTTCAAATTTAAACGGTACAGCGCCATTGGCTTATGACACAGTAAAAGACATGGTCTGATTTAAATCAGAGACGACAAATCAGAAACATGGCAGGTGTTCATTTAATGAGATAGTTCACCCAAAAATGAAAATTAGCCCATGATTTACTCACCCTCAAGTCATCCTAGGTGTATCGCCTTCCGTATTCAATTTACGGAAAAAGTGTAGCACCTCCCGCAGTTCAAAATGCTTACGCTACGCCTGACGACACTGCACACCAGTTACGCTCGTCAGACGTACTGTAAGCATTTTGAATTGCGGGAGGCGCTACAAATCGGTAAATTGAATATGGAAGGCGATCGGCCGGAAGCTAGATAATTTACTTTATAAAGTTTCAAATTTTTTCTTACACAAACGCATCGATTCACTTCAGAGGGTCTTTATTGACCCCCCGGAGCCGTGTGGAGGACTTTTATGATGGATGGATGCACTTTTATGATGAATGGATGCACTTTTATGATGGATAGATGCACTTATGATGATAGATGCACTTTTATGATGGATAGATGCACTTTTATGATGAATGGATGCACTTTTATGATGAATGGATGCACTTATGATGGATGGATGCACTTTTATGATGGATAGATGCACTTTTATGATGAATGGATGCACTTTTATGATGAATGGATGCACTTTTATGATGGATGGATGCACTTTTATGATGAATGGATGCACTTTTATGATGAATGGATGCACTTTTATGATGAATGGATGCACTTATGATGGATGGATGCACTTTTATGATGGATAGATGCACTTTTATGATGGATAGATGCACTTTTATGATGAATGGATGCACTTTTATGATGGATGGATGCACTTTTATGATGGATGGATGCACTTTTATGATGAATGGATGCACTTTTATGATGAATGGATGCACTTTTATGATGAATGGATGCACTTATGATGGATGGATGCACTTTTATGATGGATAGATGCACTTTTATGATGGATAGATGCACTTTTATGATGAATGGATGCACTTTTATGATGGATGGATGCACTTTTATGATGGATGGATGCACTTTTATGATGGATGGATGCACTTTTATAATGGATAGATGCACTTTTATGATGAATGGATGCACTTATGATGGATGGATGCACTTTTATGATGGATAGATGCACTTTTATAATGGATAGATGCACTTTTATGATGGATAGATGCACTTTTATGATGAATGTATGCACTTTTATGATGGATGGATGCACTTTTATGGACATCAAAACAGAAACAGCCATTCACTGCCATTATAGAGCTTTTAAGAGCCAGGACATTTTTTAATATAACTCTGATTGTATTCGTCTGAAAGAATAATGTAATACACACCTAGGCTAATTTTCATTTTTGGGTGAACTAACCCTTTAAGTATATTAATAATTAAAAATAAGTATAATATTAGTAGCCTATTATAAATAAAACATGCCCCAAACCCTCCGTAAATGGCGGAATTGAAGTAAATTAACATTGTTTGGCAAATAAATAAATGACGGACAGTTACACAAGTATTACCACAATGTTATCTTGCAAGCTTTATGGTACACCTTAAACTAGGGAATTTATGTTAATATAAAAGAAATGAAGTTTTTTGAGGAAAACATTCCAGGATTTTTCTCCTCATAATGGACTTCAATGGGAGTCAACGGTTGAAGGTCCAAATCAATGCAGTTTCAGAGGAAGGGCTTCAGAGGCTCTGATGATCCCAGAGGAATAGGCTCTGATCGGGACAAACCATCGGACATTTTCAACAAAAAATAACCTACTTAAATGAACCTAAATTGCTCATCTTGCGCTGCTCTGCCACACACCGTGGATTGCGCAATCACGCCGTTTTCTGTTTTCTCACTTACGTGTGTTTAAAGCATTTTCTGAAAGAGTTGAAGAATCATAAAACTGCTTGTCAACACGTGTAATATCTGCCTTCACTAAAAAAGCAGCTGAGAAAGAGTCTGAGCGGCTGTGATTTCACTCACTCTCTCTCTCTCTCTCTCTCTCTCTGTGACTCCTGTGCTTTTTAAAATAGGGTCCAAATCATAGTAATCATAGACGTGGAGCAATTATGAAACTTTCTGTAAGTACGATATAATCCCTTATCATTATTTTAAATATAGCTGCTGAATGCTGGCCTGTGAGTGGAGTCATTACATCCAGGATCACATCACACAGGCTATATTTACACTGCGGCTGACGCGACCGACAGTCACATTGTTTCTCCACCAACAAAATATATTTCAACCCAATCTGTTAGATGACAACAGCTCTTCTGACGAGAGAGAAAGGACAGAAAGACACTGCAAAGATCCAGGAAGAGTATAAAAACATCCTTACACAAAAAATGTGCAAGATAAGTATGAACGCTTGCTTCCGCCGCGGAATAAAAAATAAAAAGGGTAATTGCGGCTTTTTATCTTGCAATTCTGAAATAAACTCGGAATTATGAGAAATAAACTCGGAATTGCGAGAAATAAACTCGGAATTGTGGGATATAAACTCAGAATTGTGGGATATAAACTTGAAATTGTGAGAAATAAACTCGGAATTGTGGGATATAAACTTGAAATTGTGAGAATTAAACTCGGAATTGTGGGATATAAACTTGAAATTGTGAGAAATAAACTCGGAATTGTGAGAAATAAACTCGGAATTGTGGGATATAAACTCAGAATTGTGGGATATAAACTTGAAATTGTGAGAAATAAACTCGGAATTGTGAGAAATAAACTCGGAATTGTGGGATATAAACTCAGAATTGTGGGATATAAACTTGAAATTGTGAGAAATAAACTCGGAATTGTGAGAAATAAACTCGGAATTGTGGGATATAAACTCAGAATTGTGGGATATAAACTTGAAATTGTGAGAAATAAACTCGGAATTGTGAGAAATAAACTCGGAATTGTGGGATATAAACTCAGAATTGTGGGATATAAACTTGAAATTGTGAGAAATAAACTCGGAATTGTGAGAAATAAACTCGGAATTGTGGGATATAAACTCGGAATTGTGGGATATAAACTTGAAATTGTGAAATAAAACTCGGAATTACCTTTTTTGTTTTTCATTCTGTGATGAAAACAAGCTTCCATAGAAAAGACCTGTTTTCAAATAATGAAGCTCAGTATATTTTGTTAGATTTGAATTCAAAAACACAGAGTGAGGTAAAAAAAAAACTTAATCCAAGATACATTCTCTGAAAACAAGTTTTCATTTTGCTTTGTAAATGTGTTATTTTAACAGGAAAACGAAACAAAACCGTGAAAAGACGGATGGAGAGGGTGAAACCGTGTGTGAGGTTTGATATGGGATTTCTGGATGCTGAGAGAAAGGTGTGTGTGGAAAGCCTGTAGCTGTGCTATAAATGGCACTCACTCTGCATACAGAGCCCATCTGTGCAGTTCTTGGACTGGAGCACCGTTCCCTCGCAGTCCTTCCCGCCGTTCTTGGGGGCCGGTGCGCTGCACTCCCGCCGTCTCCAGTGAGTGCACTCCGTCCCACACGTCGACCATTTGCTCCACTCCGTCCACAGGCCGTCCACTGACCAGAGACCAGAACACATTCATCACATCACCGGCCAGTCCACCACATCCTTCTCAATGGATATACACTAAATCTTCAAACTAATGTCTTTGTAAGCAATTTTGTTATCTTATTTGCTATAACAACATAATAATTCTTCCTAAAATTCAAATTCCTATGCTGATAACTTGAAAATGAAAAAAAAGTGCAATGTAAATATAATATAATATATAAAATTTAATCATCACTTAAATTGCAAATTACTCAAATTATGGTACTATGCTGATAATCTGTAATGAAAAATGTGTAATGTAAATATAATATAATTAATATAATATATAATATAGTTAATAATATAATATAATATCATTAATACAATATAATTAATATATCAAATTTTAGACCGCATTGAAAAAGATTTTTCAAAATTTCAAAATTCTAAATTTAAAAAAAGATTTAAAAACTTAACAAAATGTAATTGTCACTTCAATTGCAAATTACTCCAATTATTATGCTGATAGCATAATGTAAAAATTATATAATTTTATAATAATAATATACAATATAATATAATATATTCAAATTTAAGACCACATTGATAAAGTAAGTTTTTATTTAAATGCTGAATAAAGATTTATTTGTATTTGTTATTTTCGAAAGATTTAAAAATACAAAAGTAAAAGATCCCACTCAAACTGTAAATTACTCCACGTATTATGCTGATAATTTGTAATGAAAAAAGTGTAATGTGAAAATAATATTATAATATAATATAAAATAATAATGTGAAAACACATTGAAAATATGGGATTATTTATTTATTTTTTAAATTAATTTATCCTATATGTTTTTTTTTTATCTAAAAATTAAAAAACAAACAAACAAAACATAAAATTATTACCCAAATTGTAAACTACTCAAATTATGCTGATAACAAATTGTAAATAAAAAAGTGAAAATATAATATAATATAATTAATAAAATAATGTAATATAATATAAAAAAATCCCACATTTTCAATGTGATCTCAATTTTTATATTTAAACGCTGAAATAAGGATTAATTAAAAACGTATTTTTTTATATGTAAAAAAAATATTTAAATCGTTACTCACATTGTAAATTATGCTGGAAAACAAAGAAGCAAAATAAATACATACGGCGCCACTGTATAAATCAGCATTATAGAGAACTGTCTCTGAATGTTGGTCTCGGACTGATAAACGCACAAACGAAAGCACAAAGCCTCATGGTGCTGCTGAAGTGCTATACCTGGACACAGCGGGTTACAGGCCAGTTTCTGGATGGCTTGACCATCACAGATGGCTCCTCCGTTCAGCGGCGCCGGATTGGTGCAGCTGCGCGTCCTCTTCTGATAGCCACGCCCACAGCGACTGCTGCACACCGACCACTCAGTCCACGTCGACCAGCCGCCGTTCACTGCGGGAAGAGATGCAGGAGGCGTTCGTGAGCCTCACTCAGTTATTCATGTGATAGAAAACAGAGTAAAAACAGACACACTTCGACACTATCGCTAAGACTCATGGGAGTGTGGCGTACAGCACCGCTGATTCCTCCTTCAATCAATCAGCGAGACATGATTCAAGAGGCTGAAGAGAGACGTGATTGTAGCTTTGATACCCAAAGATTCTCAGTTTATCACAACAGTGAGTGATGAGCTCTTGAGCAGAAACCAGAGCGACACACTTCAAGGAATAATCACCCCAAAATAAACCTGTCATCATTTACTCTTCTGTGACTTCCTTTATTCTGTGGAGCACAACAGCAGGACGTTTCATATACATAATGAAAGTGACTGAAGCCATACGAACAAATCAAAATACAAGCGACATTCGAAAGAATATGACCAAGTGCATTTTCTGATTAAAAGTCTGTGTCCGTCCGTCTCTCTGAGTGTGTGTTTGAGATCGAGCCGCTCCGGAGGACGGATTGTGGTTCATTTCTTCTGAGATCAAAGTGTGTTGTCCCTGACTGCGTTTAGGCCTGAACGAGCAGGTGAGGGATTGTGACCTTTTTGTCTCCAGAAATCCATCAAAGATTTGAGCCCTTTTTTACAGTTTCCCTTGGATTCACCCCAACCACACGTCTCGCTCCTCGGGACAGGAGGACAGAGGTTACAGAGGTCATGAGAGGAGAAGAGCTCCGAATAACGGCAGTGTGTGAGTGGTTTAGTGTGTCAGCAGCGAGGGATGGAGGAGAAACTATCTATCTATCCATTTATCCATTCATCCATCCATCTATCCATCCATCATTCATCTATCTATCTATCTATCTATCTCTTATATCTATCCATCCATCCATCTATCCATCCATCTATCATTTATCCATCATCTATCTATCCATTTATCCATCCATCTATCTATCCATCCATCATCTATCTATCCATTTATCCATCCATTTATCCATCATCCCTCCATCCATCCATCCATCCATCCATCATCCCTCCATCCATCCATCCATCCATCCATCCATCATCCCTCCATCCATCCATTCATTTATCCATCCATCCATCCATCATCCCTCCATCCATCCATCCATCCATCCACCCTGTTCAGGGTAGACTGGAGAGCTCTTATAATCACATCGGCTTCACGATGAGAAAGAGAAGTCAATTTATTACAGCTCGGGAGAAGGAAACATCTGTTTGCCAGCTCTGGGGTTGTATCTGTAGGGAAACAGTAAGCGATCGCAGCAGGTGGGGTGTTTTCACTTGTTGAAGAGCTCCTGAAAGACTCGGAGCAGGTGCCGAGTTGCGACTTCACAACGTCAAAGTGTTGCGTTTGCGTTCGGGAGGGAAATTTACACCACATTATTCTTTCAACACTCAGAGCGGCGGAGGGGGTTAAAACACTTGCAACATGTCAGCACGGTTTTCTGTTCTTAAGTGAAACATTTTCCAGCTCCAGGGAATTTCATGGCAAGATCCGACCGAAAGCAACTTCAGAGGAAACGGACTGAGGCACGCTAACGGAAACAAGCTACTACAGCCTAAAAAAATTAAATAAATAATACTAATACTAATAAGGCAACAGTTTGCATCAATCTTTTTGAGTTATGACAATCTCTAAGGAAATTGTGTTCAATCAATAAAGTACTTGGAGGAACCTTGTAGCATAAACACACATTTTTGTTCCAACTAATTGTTTTGTGGCCCTGGAACCAAATAATCTGATCCATCTCTGTTAAAATCAACAGTTAGAATAGCACATGGTAAATATAACACATTTAGATCATCAATTTAAAGAACAAGATGGCATTGCTCATAAAACACTAACAGGTTTTTTTCCTTCACTAAAAAACAATAAAATGACACTTCATTTCAACATTTATTCTCCTGATCCAGTCCAATGCAAAGCATGCTGGGAACTAGAAATCCACTGTTCAGTTTCCAAAGTTATAAAGACAATTTCATTAAGTTACTACAACTAATTAAAAATAAATAAACACAGAAATTTACACCGCGCCTTTACATTTGACCAAAATATAACTTTTTTTTGTTATTAAAAAACAAACAAGCTCAGCCCAGGTGAGAAAAAGTAATCCATTACTTTCTAAAAGTAACAGTTACTTTTTTAAAGGAAACACATTGTTTACCTTGCAAGGAAATGAAAGGCACACTGCTCTATTTGCTCCCATGAAAATTTTATATTGCAACTTTTTGACCAAGGTCTTTGTCACGCAATACGCTTTTGAACTAACATTCATATTTTATTTTGGCTTTGTTTCAATTCACAGAAATGTTTTAAATAGTTTTAGTTAATGATAATAACCCTACGCTGACTTTGCCTTCACACTATCAAAGTTACAGAAGGTTGAAGCTGAAAGCAGAGATTTATATGATCATTCGTTCAGTCGTACCGTAGACGATGACGGTGGCGGTTGTGCTCCGTCGTTTGGCCACGATGTTCTTGGCCACGCAGGTGTAGTTGGCGGTGTCGGACAGACGCGCCTGTTTGATGATCAGGTTATGGTCGATGGTGATGTAGAAGTTTCTGTCGTCCGCGGGGTCGATGATCTCCTCGTTTTTAAGCCACTCCACCTAAAACACACACACACACACACACACGCAGGGTTTAGACACACGAGCACCTGGAGGAACAGACATTAATCCCGTCCGAATCCACAAATCACGGTAACAGATTTAAAGGCAGGTTTCCTCTTATTTCCCTCTTACGTTTCAATAAATTCGTATTATGGCAGAAGCGTTGATGTGTGTGAAAACGGCTCTATAAAACGTCAATATCGATCACATTCTCTCTTTATTTCCACTCCACAAAGTCACGCAGGCCCATGTGAAGTAAATACTGTTTCTGTAAGTGCTTTCAGGCTCTTTGACCTTTTATTACGAGTTTCCCGTTTCCAAATGGCCTCGGTATTGAACCCGAGGTCACGTCTGCAGAGAAAGTGACTATTTTAAAGCTATATGACTGTAAATCATGCAGATCTTCCTCTCAGTTTTGGCAAGAAGGAACAGCAGACGATCAAACGCTCTGCTTTCACTGGTCTCAGGAGAGCACTTGGACAGACCTGAGATCAGCAGAGGAAGGAAGACGACTGGCCAATCACAGGTCATTTTGAGGTTTATGAAAGGATGCATGACTCTTTTCACAATAAAACACTCTAGCAACCAGCTAACACACCCTAGCAACCCTAGAAATGCACTACAAACCACTCCAAACCTTAGCAAATAAAATATGATTTTGTGTAGAAATCTGAGAAGCTTTGCATAAAGTACTGCAGTGGAGCTAAAATCATCATCAAATGAGCTAAAATGCATCATAAACAACACAAAAGACACACTGATGGGCAGAGGCGTCTGAATTCTGCAGAAAATGAAAAGAGAATGATAAATTATTTCTCATAATTTGATTTATGCTGGCTCTAAAAATAACATCCGACTTGATGGCTTCCTGCTCTCATTAAAGGACTCGTCTGCTGATAAAAACAAAGTATTGCATATGATGTGCAATTTTCCTTTTTATCGTCTTCCATTACTGTTTGTTAATATTTAATGAGTTGGATGTCGTGCAGGTGAGTGGTTAAGGGCCGAGCGGTCACTCTGGCATATGCACAGATATATAATAATCCTCGGATATCACCATTCCCGACTGGACGGATCCAGAACAGAAGCAGTAAGACAAAGCTGCTGTGCGACACGGCGCGAATGGAATTCAATTGAGTTGCTTTATCATACAGTCCTGTGATGTAATCAGCAAAATGGTGCCACTGAGAGGGACTGAGAAGACAAAAAAATCAATGAGGATTACCCACAAATCCACTGGGCACTCGGCTTGCCAAGGTGATTATATGTGGCCCTCAAATTACTAAAGCAAACAGGCAAACAAAACCAAAGCGAGCGTCTCGGACCGCCATCAGCGTGTGTGTTTATGCCAGATGTGTGAGAGACGGCCGCTCCGTTTAGTCCTGAGAGACACTTACTGTATTGGGCAATTCAATCTCATGACAACATGCCCAGATCATATTCCACGCTAAAATCAAGAGAAAACTATATAAAATAATGTTTTGCATGAAGATAATCATGCTTATTTGCATTATGACATTTATTGAATGACAATTAAGCACATATTCCCTCAAATGCATATTATTGTGATGCACAAAAATGGTCTATATTAATTATGCAGTATTTAAATGGTAAATAATGTAATAATAATGATGATGATAATAAAATAATAAATAAATATTTTGTTAATGCAGGGGGAAAAAATGCATTATTTAAATTGCAAATAATAATAATAATAATAATAATAATAATAATGCTTTCAAATTAAATATGGTAAATTCAAGAAAAAAAACAATATAAAAGTTTTGCATTAGAATAATGAAGCTTATTTGCATTATGACATTTATTTCATGACAATTAAGCACATATTCCCTCAAAGTTGTATTATTATACTGCACAAAAACTATTTATAATAAAAATGCATTATTTAAATAGTAAATAATAATTAAATACTATTAATAATAATAATCATTTTATTGTTAATGAGGGGGGGGAAAAATGCATTATTTAAATTCCAAATAATAATATTAATAACAACAACAATAAAAGCCTCATCAAATCAATTAAACAAATTAAATAAAACTAATAATGTATTATTAAAGAAGTGATTATTATAAAGGGCCTGATCACTGATGATTGCACTGATAAAGCCTTTAATTCATCAGAGTAGTTGACAGATCCACCGCTCAACAGCGAACGCTTCTGCAGCTTCCTAACGGTTGAACTGCAGTACATCTCGAGCAAAGCAATGGAATGGTTACCAGGAAACAAGAGAGTGAAGCAGACAGATATTGGGTTACCTAAAGTGATTTTCCACTCCATCCACTTACAGTGTAAAGGGCCGGGCATCATGGGTGAAAGCAGAACAGAGTCACATGTGAACCGAAGGCAGCATTTCAAATCAGTGTAAACATGAGAGCAAATGAAGGTGCAGGTGATCACTGAAACTCTCCAAAACGCTTCTGCTTGAACAAACTCAAGCAGAAGTACAGGAGATCCACACACTCATTCACAGGAGATCCACACACTCATTCACAGGAGATCCACACACTCATTCACAGGAGATCCACACACTCATTCACAGGAGATCCACACACACATTCACAGGAGATCCACACACACACAGTCACAGGAGATCCACACACTCATTCACAGGAGATCCACACACACACACAGTCACAGGAGATCCACACACACACACAGTCACAGGAGATCCACACACTCATTCACAGGAGATCCACACACACATTCACAGGAGATCCACACACACACAGTCACAGCAGATCCACACACTCATTCACAGGAGATCCACACACACACACAGTCACAGGAGATCCACACACACACACACACACAGTCACAGGAGATCCACACACTCATTCACAGGAGATCCACACACACATTCACAGGAGATCCACACACACATTCACAGGAGATCCACACACACACATTCACAGGAGATCCACACACTCATTCACAGGAGATCCACACACACACACAGTCACAGGAGATCCACACACACACACACAGTCACAGGAGATCCACACACTCATTCACAGGAGATCCACACACACATTCACAGGAGATCCACACACACATTCACAGGAGATCCACACACACATTCACAGGAGATCCACACACACATTCACAGGAGATCCACACACACACACATTCACAGGAGATCCACACACACACACAGTCACAGCAGATCCACACACTCATTCACAGGAGATCCACACACACACACAGTCACAGGAGATCCACACACTCATTCACAGGAGATCCACACACTCATTCACAGGAGATCCACACACTCATTCACAGGAGATCCACACACTCATTCACAGGAGATCCACACACACACAGTCACAGGAGATCCACACACACACAGTCACAGGAGATCCACACACACACAGTCACAGGAGATCCACACACACACACAGTCACAGGAGATCCACACACACACACACAGTCACAGGAGATCCACACACTCATTCGCAGGAGATCCACATACTCATTCGCAGGAGATCCACACACACAGTCACAGGAGATCCACACACTCATTCACAGGAGATCCACACACTCATTCACAGCAGATCTACACACTCATTCACAGGAGATCCACACACACTCATTCACAGGAGATCCACACACTCATTCACAGGAGATCCACACACACTCATTCACAGGAGATCCACACACACTCATTCACAGGAGATCCACGCACTCATTCACAGGAGATCCACACACTCATTCACAGGAGATCCACGCACTCATTCACAGGAGATCCACACACTCATTCACAGGAGATCCACGCACTCATTCACAGGAGATCCACACACACAGTCACAGGAGATCCACACACTCATTCACAGTCACAGGAGATCCACACACTCATTCACAGTCACAGGAGATCCACACACTCATTCACAGTCACAGCAGATCCACACACTCATTCACAGGAGATCCACACACACTCATTCACAGGAGATCCACGCACTCATTCACAGGAGATCCACGCACTCATTCACAGGAGATCCACACACAGTCACAGGAGATCCACACACTCATTCACAGGAGATCCACACACTCATTCACAGGAGATCCACACACTCATTCACAGAGATCCACACACTCATTCACAGCAGATCCACACACTCATTCACAGGAGATCCACACACACTCATTTTACAGGAGATCCACACACTCATTCACAGGAGATCCACACACTCATTCACAGGAGATCCACACACACAGTTACAGGAGATCCACACACACACAGTCACAGGAGATCCACACACTCATTCACAGGAGATCCACACACTCATTCACAGGAGATCCACACACACAGTTACAGGAGATCCACACACACACAGTCACAGGAGATCCACACACTCATTCACAGGAGATCCACACACTCATTCACAGGAGATCCACACACTCATTCACAGGAGATCCACACACACAGTCACAGGAGATCCACACACTCATTCACAGTCACAGGAGATCCACACACTCATTCACAGTCACAGGAGATCCACACACTCATTCACAGTCACAGGATATCCACACACTCATTCACAGGAGATCCACACACACAGTCACAGGAGATCCACACACTCATTCACAGGAGATCCACACACTCATTCACAGGAGATCCACACACACAGTCACAGGAGATCCACACACTCATTCACAGTCACAGGAGATCCACACACACAGTCACAGGAGATCCACACACTCATTCACAGTCACAGGAGATCCACACACACATTTTGGCTGCAGAAATGACATGCTTCAGCTTTAATATGATGTCCTTTAGTAATCAATAAGCGACACTATTGTCCTCTGTAGAGCTGCTTATAACTGAATCGAATGTCTCAAATGTGAGGAACTTTACACAGTTATTGAACTGAATTTAATCCAAATTAATTTGAATAATGACACAGAGCTGCTTATAACTGAATTTGTTTCATATTTGATTAAGTTTGCATCGATTCTGATATTTTCCACGCCTCGACGGGTCAGGGCTGTTTTGGCAGCAAAAGGGGAACCAACACAATATTAGGTCATAATGTTATGCCTGATTGGTGTGTATATATATATATATATGTACACATACATTATATATACACATACATTATATATATATATATATATATATATATATATATATATATATATATATATATATATATATATATATACACACTCACCTAAAGGATTATTAGGAACACCTGTTCAATTTCTCATTAATGCAATTATCTAATCAACCAATCACATGGCAGTTGCTTCAATGCATTTAGGGGTGTGGTCCTGGTCAAGACAATCTCCTGAACTCCAAACTGAATGTCAGAATGGGAAAGAAAGGTGATTTAAGCAATTTTGAGCGTGGCATGGTTGTTGGTGCCAGACGGGCCGGTCTGAGTATTTCACAATCTGCTCAGTTACTGGGATTTTCACGCACAACCATTTCTAGAGTTTACAAAGAATGGTGTGAAAAGGGAAAAACATCCAGTATGCGGCAGTCCTGTGGGCGAAAATGCCTTGTTGATGCTAGAGGTCAGAGGAGAATGGGCCGACTGATTCAAGCTGATAGAAGAGCAACTTTGACTGAAATAACCACTCGTTACAACCGAGGTATGCAGCAAAGCATTTGTGAAGCCACAACACGCACAACCTTGAGGCGGATGGGCTACAACAGCAGAAGACCCCACCGGGTACCACTCATCTCCACTACAAATAGGAAAAAGAGGCTACAATTTGCACGAGCTCACCAAAATTGGACAGTTGAAGACTGGAAAAATGTTGCCTGGTCTGATGAGTCTCGATTTCTGTTGACACATTCAGATGGTAGAGTCAGAATTTGGCGTAAACAGAATGAGAACATGGATCCATCATGCCTTGTTACCACTGTGCAGGCTGGTGGTGGTGGTGTAATGGTGTGGGGGATGTTTTCTTGGCACACTTTAGGCCCCTTAGTGCCAATTGGGCATCGTTTAAATGCCACGGCCTACCTGAGCATTGTTTCTGACCATGTCCATCCCTTTATGACCACCATGTACCCATCCTCTGATGGCTACTTCCAGCAGGATAATGCACCATGTCACAAAGCTCCAATCATTTCAAATTGGTTTCTTGAACATGACAATGAGTTCACTGTACTAAAATGGCCCCCACAGTCACCAGATCTCAACCCAATAGAGCATCTTTGGGATGTGGTGGAACGGGAGCTTCGTGCCCTGGATGTGCATCCCACAAATCTCCATCAACTGCAAGATGCCATCCTATCAATATGGGCCAACATTTCTAAAGAATGCTTTCAGCACCTTGTTGAATCAATGCCACGTAGAATTAAGGCAGTTCTGAAGGCGAAAGGGGGTCAAACACAGTATTAGTATGGTGTTCCTAATAATCCTTTAGGTGAGTGTATATATTTATTAACACAAAATAAATATTTATTTACTTAATTTCTAGTTAACATTCACTTAAATTTCACGTATTTCACATCATTCTTTTATGGCTTTAGTGTTCTAGCCCAGGTCTGGTCAGTGAAATGGTCTTCCAGGTCTCGTTCCTCTGGTGTAATGGCCGATGCAGGACTGATGCTGTGAGCTCAATGGCTCCTCTAATAGCTGTAGTTCGTGTGGGCGTCTGTGCTGAAGTGTAATTATGTGCTATACATAGAGCTGAAGATCAGTGAATCCATATGGAGCTCAACACACGTGTCGTATCTATAAAAGCACTCAAACACACGCTCACTCCAGGATTTATCACACTCACACGGGAGAAACGGGTCTCTTTTGGGTTTGGTTTTGTCAGCCCACCGCTCAGTGTCTATTTCTCGCTCCCACACAGACGCTCGTTATTGTCTGACTGTCAGTGAGACGTCCTGAGCGATAATTGGCACATTTATTAATGGAAGGAAATTGCATGTCAGTCATCAGAAAGTGTTTCTATCTCTCTTCGTAAAGGTACACAGAGATGAGAGAAAAGAAATAAGAAATGGATTATCTGAGGTGTTCTGAAGGGCTAAACAGTGAGATATGACTCCAGTGTAAATCAGCTGTTCTCTCTGTGAATATATAGTAAAGTGTAATTTATTCCTGTGATCAAAGCTGAATTTATCATCATTACTCCAGTCTTCAGTGTCACATGATCCTTCACAAATCATTCAGTATGAGGATTTGATGCTCAACAAACATTTATGATTATTATCAGTGTTGAAAACAGTTAATATTTGTGTGGAAACTGATACATAGAAAGTTCAAAAGTACAGCATTTATTTAACGCCTTTTGTAACATTATAAATGTGACCTTTGATCAACGGAATGCTTCCTTTATGAATAAAAGTATTCATTTCTTTTAGGGTTAGGGGTTTGAACAGATCATTATATTAATATTAGGCAAGTGAGATATAGATGAGAGAGGAGGCACAGCGGTAAACAGCCGAGTCCATTCAAACCATCACTCATTTGGTTAAGGAAGGACGCGCCTATAAAGCAGACACCAGCCGGTGCGCCGCTGACTCTGATTAGCAGCTACTCCTGCACTCATATTCATGGAGGAAATTAATACAAGTGGTCATTATACAAATAGGCAGAAGCATTAGGAGCCAATTATTGTTTGTGGCTCCATCAAGAGAAGCTGACATCAATTTAATTTGAAGCAGCTGTGTGTGTGTGTGTGTGTGTGTGTATATGTGTGTGTGTGTATGTGTGTGTGTGTGTATGTGTGTGTGTATGTGTGTGTCTCTGTAATCGAACGCGGGTTGAGGATGAAGGAAAAACCAGCATTAATATTTAATGGAGCGCAGTAATTGCTTTAAATGACAGCAGCATTTAAATAATCTTCAGTCTGATCAGAACAGGAAGACTTCGGCAGATGAAGCACCATGTTTACCATTAACCGGCCCTTGATTCTCTTCATACAAACTAGACTAGTCAGTTGACAACTAGTCATAATCTGTGCTTAATACAAATATAAACCAGTGGTTTGTAAACCAGCAGCTGCTACGATTCGAGATGAGAAACGTACAAAAAAAAAAAATAACCCTCAGATTCAGAAGCACAAAAGCAAATGCGACTGTGAATCTCCCGCACTGTTTCTGAATTATTCACATGCCAAAGACATTATTACGTTAATTGGGAACAATTTCACAAAAAAAACTACCTTGTTTGAGTCGTGAGCAGCTCAGATCTATTCCCTGGCAAAATAATAATAATACAACAACACACAGAAATCAGCAGAGTTATTATTATTTCATGTGGGAAAGCTGACAGGATGCTAAAGACCAAACGACTCGTCTTTGAATGAATTCTGGGAGCTGAGAAAACACAAAGCTTCAATGGAGCTCTATATAGAACTCTAGGGTTCTTGACTCGATTTTAAAGAACCCTTCAGTGGAGCTCTATATAGAACTCTAGGGTTCTTGACTCGATTTCAAAGAACCCTTCAGTGGGGCTCTATATAGAACTCTAGGGTTCTTGACTCGATTTTAAAGAACTCTTCAGTGGAGCTCTATATAGAACTCTAGGGTTCTTGACTCGATTTCAAAGAACCCTTCAGTGGGGCTCTATATAGAACTCTAGGGTTCTTGACTCGATTTCAAAGAACCCTTCAGTGGGGCTCTATATAGAACTCTAGGGTTCTTGACTCGATTTTAAAGAACTCTTCAGTGGGGCTCTATATAGAACTCTAGGGTTCTTGACTCGATTTTAAAGAACTCTTCAGTGGAGCTCTATATAGAACTCTAGGGTTCTTGACTCGATTTCAAAGAACCCTTCAGTGGGGCTCTATATAGAACTCTAGGGTTCTTGACTCGATTTTAAAGAACCCTTCAGTGGGGCTCTATATAGAACTCTAGGGTTCTTGACTCGATTTTAAGGAACCCTTCAGTGGGGCTCTATATAGAACTCTAGGGTTCTTGACTCGATTTCAAAGAACCCTTCAGTGGGGCTCTATATAGAACTCTAGGGTTCTTGACTCGATTTCAAAGAACCCTTCAGTGGGGCTCTATATAGAACTCTAGGGTTCTTGACTCGATTTTAAGGAACCCTTCAGTGGAGCTCTATATAGAACTCTAGGGTTCTTGACTCGATTTTAAGGAACCCTTCAGTAGAGCTCTATATAGAACTCAAGGGTTCTTGACTCAATATTAAGGAACCCTTCAGTGGGGCTCTATATAGAACTCTAGGGTTCTTGACTCAATATTAAGGAACCCTTCAGTGGGGCTCTATATAGAACTCTAGGGTTCTTGACTCGATTTTAAAGAACCCTTCAGTGGAGCTCTATATAGAACTCTAGGGTTCTTGACTCGATTTCAAAGAACCCTTCAGTGGGGCTCTATATAGAACTCTAGGGTTCTTGACTCGATTTCAAAGAACCCTTCAGTGGGGCTCTATATAGAACTCTAGGGTTCTTGACTCGATTTTAAGGAACCCTTCAGTGGAGCTCTATATAGAACTCTAGGGTTCTTGACTCAATATTAAGGAACCCTTCAGTGGAGCTCTATATAGAACTCTAGGGTTCTTGACACGATTTTAAGGAACCCTTCAGTGGGGCTCTATACTGAACTCTAGGGTTCTTGACTCGATTTTAAGGAACCCTTCAGTGGAGCTCTATATAGAACTCTCGGGTTCTTGACTCGATTTTAAGGAACCCTTCAGTGGGGCTCTATATAGAACTCCAGGGTTCTTGACTCGATTTTAAGGAACCCTTCAGTGGAGCTCTATATAGAACTCTAGGGTTCTTTACTCGATTTTAAGGAACCCTTCAGTGGGGCTCTATATAGAACTCTAGGGTTCTTGACTCGATTTTAAAGAACCCTTCAGTGGGGCTCTATATAGAACTCTAGGGTTCTTGACTCAATATTAAGGAACCCTTCAGTGGGGCTCTATATAGAACTCTAGGGTTCTTGACTCGATTTTAAAGAACCCTTCAGTGGAGCTCTATATAGAACTCTAGGGTTCTTGACTCGATTTCAAAGAACCCTTCAGTGGGGCTCTATATAGAACTCTAGGGTTCTTGACTCGATTTTAAGGAACCCTTCAGTGGAGCTCTATATAGAACTCTAGGGTTCTTGACTCAATATTAAGGAACCCTTCAGTGGAGCTCTATATAGAACTCTAGGGTTCTTGACACGATTTTAAGGAACCCTTCAGTGGGGCTCTATACTGAACTCTAGGGTTCTTGACTCGATTTTAAGGAACCCTTCAGTGGAGCTCTATATAGAACTCTCGGGTTCTTGACTCGATTTTAAGGAACCCTTCAGTGGGGCTCTATATAGAACTCCAGGGTTCTTGACTCGATTTTAAGGAACCCTTCAGTGGAGCTCTATATAGAACTCTAGGGTTCTTTACTCGATTTTAAGGAACCCTTCAGTGGGGCTCTATATAGAACTCTAGGGTTCTTGACTCGATTTTAAAGAACCCTTCAGTGGGGCTCTATATAGAACTCTAGGGTTCTTGACTCGATTTTAAGGAACCCTTCAGTGGGGCTCTATATAGAACTCTAGGGTTCTTGACTCGATTTTAAGGAACCCTTCAGTGGGGCTCTATATAGAACTCTAGGGTTCTTGACTCGATTTTAAGGAACCCTTCAGTGGAGCTCTATATAGAACTCTCGGGTTCTTGACTCAATATTAAAGAACCCTTTATTGCTATAAAAAGAGCAGTATATTAAATGATTGCATAAAACTCATATTTAATGGATTGTTTCATTTTTTTCTAGTGATGAAGTGTATTTACAAGCTGTTTAATTCATTACATTTAATTAAAATGAAAACTGAATTAAAACAAAATTAATTCTATAAATTTGTTCTATATATGACACGCCTGACAGAACCCTTTAATGTTCTATATAGAACCTTTTCTTTTCACAGTGGGAAACACAAAAATTGCAGTATGCAAAAGCTAAATCACAGTCAGAGTGGGTGAAAACTCACATACACACACACACACAGAAACAGTGAGCACACGTGTGCCCAGGTGATTAATAGTGGCGGCATCATCCTCTCCGGACGTCCCGCACACATGCACAGATGTCCTAATTAACGCTGAAGGTCGAGGACACTGCGGTGACTCGTTTCTAGATCTCACCTGGGTTTGTTTACCTGCCCTGGATTCTCATTACAGAGCAAACACGCCATCAGCAGCACAACACAGGGCTTCACAATATCACTATCTGACAATATTTGCCTGCTATTAGAAACATTGACACTATTGTCCCTTTTAGAGCTGCAGAATTTGTTTGCATCATTGATTCTGTTATTTTCCTGTTTATCACTGTGTAAAGCTGCTTTGAAACAATCTGTATTGTATAAAGCACTGTAGAAATAAAGACCTGATTTTATTTTATTTCTACTTCTGTTATCATATAACTGACACAGTCTGCTCTCATGTCCAAAAACACTAAACTGCATAACTGCAACATAAACAAAAATTCAAATAATTTTCTGACGTGTCCTGAGAGCTGAACCCTAAATGACAAAGCTGCTGTGTGCAAACGCAGGGAAAGCCAGAGACGAGATGAACAGCAGGAGACGACTCTGAGTCGAAGACGCTTTTGCAGCAGTTTTCTGTGATTCTCAGAAGTGCAGCATCAGCGCAGAAAACATCCCGTTATCATTACCCCTACATCTCATCCGCTCAAGTCAACAGAGCAAAGGAGAATACAGAAGTTATGAAAGATTCGATCAATCTGAGGCATAAACACCGTATATGCAGAGAGAAAAATATGGAAATGTGTCCTGAATCAATATGAATACATATTAATATCTGAGAATCTGCCAGAAAGCACCGTAGTGTTTGTACAACGGATTCAGAAACTAGTCCAGGACATTAAACCGGTTCAAACCGGCTCTGACTGAAGGACTGACCTCATTCTAGACTGGATGTTTCTCCCTACGGATCTTTTATGTCTCAATCAAGGTGAACTTTACTGGTGATCGATCTGATTTTGAGCGGGTAAATAAATAGATCTCCATCAGGACTCACTGTGAGCTGCTTATAAACGCATGGAAATGTTCCAGCGTCTTCACAGGGTTTGTGTTGTGTGTTCATTAATATTGCATATTGTTTATAATGAATGCACTCATTTTCCCTTCAGATGTGCACTATAACAAACCCCAAAAGTGAGGCTAATTAGATAGTGAGCGCTAAAGAGTCACAGACAAACGTCTGAAAAATATTTACCTTCCCACAGGAATGATGACATCTTCAACATCTCAATTAACATCTCAAACTCTGCTGTAATCTCAATATGAGCTCAAACCTTTCTCATCAAATTATCTGAGCAATAACATTCTCCTCTGGTTTCTCTTTTGCTCCCTCTGATTGATGGGTTTATTTATGCCCATTGTCAAAGGTCATGGACCACATGCATCTCTGTCTCTGCGTTCCGTTCGGTCTCTCTGGAGACGCTTAAATTGAATAAAACGCCACCAACGTCCAGCAGCCACAGCATGTTCAGACTCACCCACACGACAAAGACTTACAGCACTATGAATGTGAAACTCCTAGTCATATTAACAAATCATAATCAGGCTCCAGACTCACATTTGAGAGCTGCAGTTTTGGAGATGCTCTGACCCAGTCAACTAGCCATCACAATTTGGCTCTTGTCAAACTCGCTCAAATCCTTACGCTTGCCCATTTTTCCTGCTTCTAACACATCTACTTTGAGGACAAAATGTTCACTTGCTGCCTAATATATCCCACCCACTAACAGGTGATGAAGAGATCATCAGTGTTATTCACTTCACCTGTCATAATGTTATGCCTGATCAGTGTATGTAAAATCATTTTCATTACATCAAGGTTCCAGTGCTGCCATAAAAGAGCCATTTTTGGTTCCTCAGATAATCTTTCAGTGATCAGTTCTTAAAAGAACCATTTTTTTTCTCAGTGTTTCTTAGATCATTTGAATCATTTAAAGGACTTTTTGTGCAATGGAAAGTTTTCATGGATATTAAAGGAACCATCGATGCCAATAAAGAAAGAGAAAAGAGCAATGTGAACATTCTGCTGAACATATACATCGCTGGTGAGATAGTGAACAGATCGCTGGTGAGTAACTGACGGCAGTTACATTTTCATTTCTGGCTGAAGCGTCTCTTTAAAAGCCAGTAGAAGTGAAGCACAATAGACGAGGACCCCAGCGGGGCCGGTTTTCATATCCGCTGAAGATAGTTTCAAATCCTCTCGCATCTCCCTGGATGAGTCCTTTCTCAAAGCACCGTGGGCCTTCGCCATGTGGTGCTGTGTGACTCGGCAGGACCCCGGCTTACCCAGCGACTGCCTGAATGAAAACGCCGCTGCCATGGCGACAGGCTCAGCAGCTCTCAGGCGTACGGTCACCTCTGAACCCCGTCTTTATCTGAGCGCACTGACAAGTGCTTTTGAGAGTCCAGAGAAAAGAAAAGAAGAAATGAAAACACAGAGCTCTTTCACAAAACAGATTTAAGTCCATTTTATGGGCTTGCCAAGGAAAAGAGTGTCATGAAAAAGACTGTCACCCGCTTGTGTGCAAGACCCTTTGGTGAAGGAGGGAAAAAGAAATGTTCACGGGGAGAAACGAATAATGACCTCCTTACAGCGGGTCCTGATTTTATGCCCATATAGTAAAGAAATATTAAACATGCTGTGAATATTGGATTTTATTGGAGCACAAAACCAGTCGTGCGTCTCACGGGTATATTTGTGGAAATAGCCAACAATACATCATATGGGTCAAAGTTATCGTTTTTTCTTTTATGCCAAAAATCATTAGGATATTAAGATCATGTTCCATAAAGATATTTTATAAAATTTCCTACCATAAATATATCAAAAATTTATTATTGGTAGTAATATGCTTTGCGAAGGACAACTTTAAAGGAGATTTTCTCAATATTTCGATATTTTTGCAATCTCAGATTCCAGATTTTCAAATAGTTGCCAAATATTGTCCTAACAAACCATACATCCATGATGCTTATTTATTCAGCTTTCATAGGATGTATAAATAGATAAAAAATAAAATATAAAAAATAGACCTTTATGACTGGTTTTGTGGTCCAGGGTCACATGTATATATATAAAAAATGTTTTCAGTGGTGTTCCCCAGAGCTCAGTCTTGGGCCCTTTACTTTTTCATATTTATCTGTCACCACTTGGTCATTTGTTGCGATCTCTTGGCCTCTATTATCACTTTATTATGCTGATGATACGCAGATTTACATTCACTCAGAATCTGGTGAACACCCTGATGTTGGTTTTCCCTCTGGCTGTATTTCTGAGATAAAAACATGGATGGGTAATCATTTCTTGTGTCTGAACAGGGTTATGCTCACTGATTCCCGTCACCACATTCCCAAAGCTGGTCTTTGACTATTGATGGCGGTTTTAGAGATTTAAAGTAAAGCGAGGAACCTTGGAGTTATTTTTGATGCTCTCTTTCATTCGATTCTTTTGTTCAGAGTATCGTTAAAACATTCCTTTTTCACCTCAGAAATATAGCAAGACTGCACCCTATGCTAGATTTCCCTTTAGCAGAAAGGCTGATAAATAAGAGTTGATTTTAAAATGATGATGCTGACATACAAACACACTTAAGATCTGTGGGTGACGGCTTTCTCTTCTCTTCACATGCTCCTGCCCTCTGGAATTGAACTTAGGGAAACTCAGACTTTTGACATTTTTAAAGCTCGACTTAAGACATATTTTTCAAACTAGCATTTGTTTGTTAATGTTTAGTTCTATTACTTGAGCTATGAATTGCTTATTTTGTGTACAGCGCTTTGAGAAGCTGCTGTTAAAGGCGCTTTATAATATAAAGTTAAATTATATAAAAATAAAAGTTTATTAATATTAGTGGGTCCAGTTTTTACTATGAACTAAAGCTGGACGATATATTAAATAACTATTGGATTAAACATACACATGAAATAATGATTTAAATAAATAATGAATATTATCTTTCTATTTCAGATAAATACTGTTCTTTTGAACTTTCTATTTATCAAAGAATCCTAAAAAAACTGTTTTCATCATTGATAATAATCATAAATGTTTCTTGATCATCAAATCCTCATATTGAATAATTTGTGAAGGATCATGTGACACTGAAGACTGGAGTAATGATGATAAATTCAGCTTTGATCACAGGAATAAATTACACTTTACTATATATTCACATAGAGAACAGTTAGTTTACATTAGAATAATATTTCACAATATTACAGCTTTTTTTGAATTTGAATTTTTCTTTCAAAAACAAATCAAAAACTTTTGACTGGTAGTATATATATATATATATATTGTTATAAAGTGTATATTTAGTTTAGATATTATTAAATATGATTAAATAATTATTATATATGTATTGTGAATACTGGATATTTTATATATTATAGAAGTATAATATATATATATATTTTTTGTGAAAAACATTTTTTATTATATTTTGCATCTTGCATGAAATATTGATCAAAATAATGGTTTCTCTGACTGAAAAACAGAGTAAATACATAAATATTAAGACATATGGAATAATATTGAGTTATATGGCCCAGCTCAGACACCTAACTAGGCAAATGTGATGTCTCTGTCAGTGAAAATACTGATCTTTTCCCCGTTTCCCCGTTGATTTAGTGCATTACAAATGCACAGAGAACGGAAACATATGCGAGTAACTAAAACACGTCACATGATGAGATGATTCATACGAATTACCCAGCCTCTCTGCTATTCTCCAGACCACTCACAGTATTTCAGAGCTCAACTCTCAGCATGCGCCAAGACAAATGTCTGCAGCATGTTTGCTTTGCGTGAGCTTGCGACTGCTGGCACGATCCGCAGCGCTTCAGATGCGCCGGCTCCACCGGGCCGAGCTTTGCGAGGGTTCGAGGCAAGTCATAAAGGCTGAGGATTCATCTGTCAAGAACAGAAGCCGCCACAGACGTGGACTTCCTGAAACTGAGTTTATAACTTTCCAACTTCTGCCGCCGCCGCCGTCCAACTGGCCTCTGCGTTTATGCCTCGAATTACAGGATTACTTTGTTTCTAGACTAAAATGAGCACAAACTCAAGTGCAAAACAAGCCCTGCTTGTTTTAATAATAATAATAATAATAATAATAATAATAATTTTAATAATAATAATGTGCATTTTTTGATTACATTTAGAAATACCATCCACTGGAGTCTCTTTTTCGAGTCATTGCAGCCATGTCAATCAGATGAGAGCTCAAACTCATAATGCAAAAAGACAAAGCTACAGACGCTAATCTCAGATTATCAGGCCTGTAATTACGATCATTCTCCATTTTCAGGGAATTTCTTTATCGCTAATCCTTCTGCGACAGAAGCGGTGTCAAAGAAACACTGATCGCTGAAGAAAAGCTGGAAGCAATTAGATGTATATCGCGCCGTGTTTAAATATGCAATCGTTTGCTCACAGAACAAACATGTACTAACACAAGTATGCGAGCGACTCGAGACGACAATGGATGATTACATTACAGCCTAATCCAGGTGCATAATCAGATTGTTTTTCCTTTTGTGGAGACCGGATGACAAACCCGGCGGATCAAACGACTGCTCATGGCATTGACTCTGAACTCTGCGTCGCTCTGACGTCCATCTGCTGCGGGGAGATAGCGCAGGTCTGCCGTTTAATGGAAGCATCAGTGCATACTTTCATACACACACAAACACACACACACAGTGTTACCAGACAAGAGGAATGTTCTGCAGGAACACACACACACACACACAATGTTACCAGACAAGAGGAATGTTCTGCAGGAACACACACACACACACATACACAGTGTTACCAGACAAGAGGAATGTACTGCAGGAACACACACACACACACACACACACACAGTGTTACCAGACAAGAGGAATGTTCTGCAGGAACACACACACACACACAGTGTTACCAGACAAGAGGAATGTACTGCAGGAACACACACACACACACACACAGTGTTACCAGACAAGAGGAATGTACTGCAGGAACACACACACACACACACACACACACACACACAGTGTTACCAGACAAGAGGAATGTACTGCAGGAACACACACACACACACACACACACACAGTGTTACCAGACAAGAGGAATGTACTGCAGGAACACACACACACACACACACAGTGTTACCAGACAAGAGGAATGTACTGCAGGAACACACACACACACACACACAGTGTTACCAGACAAGAGGAATGTTCTGCAGGAACACACACACATATACACACACAGTGTTACCAGACAAGAGGAATGTACTGCAGGAACACACACACACACACACAGTGTTACCAGACAAGAGGAATGTTCTGCAGGAACACACACACATATACACACACAGTGTTACCAGACAAGAGGAATGTACTGCAGGAACACACACACACACACACAGTGTTACCAGACAAGAGGAATGTTCTGCAGGAACACACACACACACACACACACACACACACACACACAGTGTTACCAGACAAGAGGAATGTTCTGCAGGAACACACACACACACAGTGTTACCAGACAAGAGGAATGTTCTGCAGGAACACACACACACACACACACACACACCCACACACACAGTGTTACCAGACAAGAGGAATGTTCTGCAGGAACACACACACACACACACACACACACACACAGTGTTACCAGACAAGAGGAATGTTCTGCAGGAACACACACACACAGTGTTACCAGACAAGAGGAATGTACTGCAGGAACACACACACACACACACACAGTGTTACCAGACAAGAGGAATGTTCTGCAGGAACACACACACACAGTGTTACCAGACAAGAGGAATGTTCTGCAGGAACACACACACACACACACACACACACACAGTGTTACCAGACAAGAGGAATGTTCTGCAGGAACACACACACACAGTGTTACCAGACAAGAGGAATGTTCTGCAGGAACACACACACACACACACACACACACACACACACACACACACACACACACAGTGTTACAAGACAAGATGAATGTTCTGCAGGAACACACACGCACGCTATGGACACAGTAACTGTTACTGTCATTTCTTTATCCTGTAGAAACGTCTTACATTTAAATTCATTCACTTTATCCCTTTACAGTCACTACTCTCATAAAATACTTGAATTACATGTTGATTTTTAAACCTGAAGTTAGCGTCCAACAGCAGATATTGCAGATAAATGAATGTGTTTGCGCTGAATATGAATCGTGTTCCGTCTGTCTGACGCCGGCGCTCGTTCAGTGAAGTTTGAAGCTTCAGACTGTCAGGACGTGCTTTCATGCTAAATGGAAATACTTGTGTGAATTAGTAACATTTACAGATGAGGATATAACTACTGTTCTCTATATAGATCAGTGGATATAACCTGTCAAATGAGCGTTTTGAGCTGAGGACGCACACGTGGATGAGAGTGTGTTAAACGCTAATGCATTCCCTTGAAGCTTAGAATAAAGCATTGTGTTTTGGGCGCTTGGATCATGTATCTGTCCTGCAGAAGCTCACTCTGTTTCCTCCACTGTTTCTAGATGCATTTTGTCCATAGAAATGCATTATTCAGTCATCTGGCATGACTGGTGCACAGAGGGCAGACCCGACTAACGATGTCAATGAGTTTCATTATCGATTAATATTGATTTTATTGATTAGGCTAGTTGTTGCAGCCCTAGAAAATGTATTGAAATTGCCTGTAACTCTGGCCTGAGCAACAGAAACAGACAGGAAGGAGACACACAGACAAGGGTGTGTGACAGTGACGTTTGTGCTTCCACTTTAAAGCACAGTTAATCAGTGTAATGGATGTGTTTCTGTACTTCGGCGGTGAGGTAAGCGCGAGCGTCGTCTGGCTGTCAGCGGTGGAGCCGAACACACCTGACGTTCACCGCGGTGAGACTGATGCGCTCTGATGGCAGAAACTGCAGCGCTCGCCCAGACTCAGATCACAGCTCAAACACACTTCCTCCTCACGCAACAAACAAACAAACACCTCCCATAACGCACCTCTCCTGACAGCGACCGCCCACTTCCCTAGATCTGGAGAACATTTATAACATTCATTTACACCACAGGGATTTAATAAACTCTTCAATAAAGAGCCAAACTAACCAGATCTGAGATGAATCACAACATTATTAAAAGAAAAAAATTATCTGAAGAAGAAATCACTATAAAGAAAATCAATATAAAACTACTGACATACAGCATAAAAAAAAAATTAAGATTACTGCAAAACATTTATACATGTTTATTATACATCACTATCAGAGGTAGAGCAACTAGTTACAAATACTTAAATTACAGTACTTGAGTACATTTTTAATTTTTTCCTGCTTTGAGTATAATTAAACTGTGGTACTTTTACTCTCACTTAAGTTGAATACAAAAAGCCAATAACAGACAGGTCTGACTCGCTTTAGCCAATCACAGACAGGTCTGACTCATTTCAGCCAATCTCAGACAGGTCTGGCTCACTTCAGCCAATCTCAGACAGGTCTGACTCACTTCAGCCAATCTCAGACAGGTCTGACTCGCTTCAGCCAATCACAGACAGGTCTGGCTCGCTTCAGCCAATCTCAGACAGGTCTGACTCACTTCAGCCAATCTCAGACAGGTCTGACTCACTTCAGCCAATCACAGACAGGTCTGACTCACTTCAGCCAATCACAGACAGGTCTGGCTTACTTCAGCCAATCAAAGACAGGTCTGACTCACTTCAGCCAATCACAGACAGGTCTGACTCACTTCAGCCAAATCACAGACAGGTCTGACTCACTTCAGCCAATCACAGACAGGTCTGACTCACTTCAGCCAAATCACAGACAGGTCTGACTCACTTCAGCCAAATCACAGACAGGTCTGACTCACTTCAGCCAATCACAGACAGGTCTGACTCACTTCAGCCAATCTCAGACAGGTCTGACTCACTTCAGCCAATCACAGACAGGTCTGGCTCACTTCAGCCAATCACAGACAGGTCTGACTCACTTCAACCAATCTCAGACAGGTCTGACTCGCTTTAGCCAATCACAGATAGGTCTGACTCACTTTAGCCAATCAGAGACAGGTCTGACTCACTTCAGCCAATCAGAGACAGGTCTGACTCACTTCAGCCAATCTCAGACAGGTCTGACTCGCTTCAGCCAATCACAGACAGGTCTGGCTCACTTCAGCCAATCTCAGACAGGTCTGACTCACTTCAGCCAATCTCAGACAGGTCTGACTCACTTCAGCCAATCTCAGACAGGTCTGACTCACTTCAGCCAATCACAGACAGGTCTGGCTCACTTCAGCCAATCAAAGACAGGTCTGACTCACTTCAGCCAATCACAGACAGGTCTGACTCACTTCAGCCAAATCACAGACAGGTCTGACTCACTTCAGCCAATCACAGACAGGTCTGACTCACTTCAGCCAATCACAGACAGGTCTGACTCACTTCAGCCAAATCACAGACAGGTCTGACTCACTTCAGCCAATCACAGACAGGTCTGACTCACTTCAGCCAATCACAGACAGGTCTGACTCACTTCAGCCAATCAGAGACAGGTCTGACTCACTTCAGCCAATCTCAGACAGGTCTGACTCACTTCAGCCAATCACAGACAGGTCTGGCTCACTTCAGCCAATCACAGACAGGTCTGACTCACTTCAACCAATCACAGACAGGTCTGACTCACTTCAACCAATCACAGACAGGTCTGACTCACTTCAACCAATCACAGACAGGTCTGACTCACTTTAGCCAATCAGAGACAGGTCTGACTCACTTTAGCCAATCAGAGACAGGTCTGACTCGCTTCAGCCAATCACAGACAGGTCTGACTCGCTTTAGCCAATCTCAGACAGGTCTGACTCACTTTAGCCAATCAGAGACAGGTCTGACTCACTTTAGCCAATCAGAGACAGGTCTGACTCACTTCAGCCAATCTCAGACAGGTCTGACTCACTTCAACCAATCTCAGACAGGTCTGACTCACTTCAGCCAATCACAGACAGGTCTGACTCACTTTAGCCAATAACACACGTCTGACTCGTCTGCCAAACTAATCAAAACTTCCAGGTCAGCTGGGAGGCGGGGCATTCAAACCGCGCTTTGGCATTCAAACACTGGCGCTCGAGTTTTGAATCAATATCGCTAATGTTTCAATATTTTAGTGAATGTAAGTGTGAGCTATGCTCATATTTTCATTTTAAATCGTACTTAAGGCAGCTTCAGTTGAAGTAAACAGAAAACTCGGCAGTTAAAAGGATGCAGGTATTGCATGGACGGAGCAAAAACAATGTAAGTGTCTAAATGCATGCACACAGTTCAGTTTAATGGCAAAACTTGCCCTCTTTAACAATGCATTTATAAATGTATGAAGCAAACTTTGTACGAAGCTGAAACAACCTCAACATTAGCAACAACAGTGAAATAAGAGCGCTTGGTTTATCTGTCAATCAGATGCATGTAAAAGTGTAGTTCGTTACTATAGCAACAGTGAGCTCCTGGCACATTTTAGAACGAAAAAGAGCATTTTATATAACATGTTAACCCATACCACACTTAATTTTTTTACTGGTACTTTTATATATTGTTTTAATCCCTCATTTCTTTGACCTCTCTCTTACCCTTCTTTGCTTTTGCCCTTTAAAAAAAAAAAAAAAAAAAACTTTAAAATGATCTTACGTGGACTTACTTTATTAAAATTAGTAATAAAACAATTGCTCTTGGCAACAGGGATCGCTAATACTTCTATGGATCTCACTTGTGGACTGCGTGAGGGCGCCCTCTGTCTTCCAGTATGAATGAAACGGAAATCACACGAGAGTTCAGCGCTCCATATAGCTCACATCGCCTCATTTTAGGTAAAAATAGAAAAATAATACTAAAGTACTTTGTAATGCAGTAACTTTTAGTAATATACTCAAATAAATTATTTCTTAAGTAGCAATGCTTTTACTTGAGTACAATTTGTTAGTACTCTTTCCACCACTGATCACTATAATTCAAAAGTTTGGGGCCAGTAAGACTTAGATTTTTCTATTCATTAAATTGATCAAAGTACAGACATTTATAATGTTACAAAAGATTCCATTGATAAATTCAGCTTTGATCACAGGAATAAATTACACTTTACTATATATTCACAGAGAGAACAACTGATTTACAATGGAGTCATATCTCACTGTTTTACTGTATTTATGATCAGATAAATGAGCAGAAGAGACTCTTTTAGAAACATTACAAATCTTACCAACCCCAAATTTTTGAATAGAAGTACACTCACCTAAAGGATTATTAGGAACACCATACTAATACTGTGTTTGACCCCCTTTCGCCTTCAGAACTGCCTTAATTCTACGTGGCATTGATTCAACAAGGTGCTGAAAGCATTCTTTAGAAATGTTGGCCCATATTGATAGGATAGCATCTTGCAGTTGATGGAGATTTGTGGGATGCACATCCAGGGCAAGAAGCTCCCGTTCCACCACATCCCAAAGATGCTCTATTGGGTTGAGATCTGGTGACTGTGGGGGCCATTTTAGTACAGTGAACTCATTGTCATGTTCAAGAAACCAATTTGAAATGATTGGAGCTTTGTGACATGGTGCATTATCCTGCTGGAAGTAGCCATCAGAGGATGGGTACATGGTGGTCATAAAGGGATGGACATGGTCAGAAACAATGCTCAGGTAGGCCGTGGCATTTAAACGATGCCCAATTGGCACTAAGGGGCCTAAAGTGTGCCAAGAAAACATCCCCCACACCATTACACCACCACCACCAGCCTGCACAGTGGTAACAAGGCATGATGGATCCATGTTCTCATTCTGTTTACGCCAAATTCTGACTCTACCATCTGAATGTCTCAACAGAAATCCAGACTCATCAGACCAGGCAACATTTTTCCAGTCTTCAACTGTCCAATTTTGGTGAGCTTGTGCAAATTGTAGCCTTTTTTTCCTATTTGTAGTGGAGATGAGTGGTACCCGGTGGGGTCTTCTGCTGTTGTAGCCCATCCGCCTCAAGGTTGTGCGTGTTGTGGCTTCACAAATGCTTTGCTGCATACCTCGGTTGTAACGAGTGGTTATTTCAGTCAAAGTTGCTCTTCTATCAGCTTGAATCAGTCGGCCCATTCTCCTCTGACCTCTAGCATCAACAAGGCATTTTCGCCCACAGGACTGCCGCATACTGGATGTTTTTCCCTTTTCACACCATTCTTTGTAAACTCTAGAAATGGTTGTGCGTGAAAATCCCAGTAACTGAGCAGATTGTGAAGTGCCCGTCTGGCACCAACAACCATGCCACGCTCAAAATTGCTTAAATCACCTTTCTTTCCCATTCTGACATTCAGTTTGGAGTTCAGGAGATTGTCTTGACCAGGACCACACCCCTAAATGCATTGAAGCAACTGCCATGTGATTGGTTGATTAGATAATTGCATTAATGAGAAATTGAACAGGTGTTCCTAATAATCTTTTAGGTGAGTGTATATATAATTTTATAGAAGCGGATCACAGGAGTGGACGTCACGGCTGAGCTTTCACTGGGAATTCTGCGATAAAACTTTCTCTGAGAAGAAAGATAAAATCTCACTCGTGTCTCTACAGAAGCAAATATCATCACTGAACAACTTTCAACCAATTCTGCATCTGTCTCTCAAGTTTCCGATGTTATCGCTACCAATCGGCGTCTCAGAATGTGATTTGCACTTCCAGAAGCGACTGTTCAAACACTGATACTTCAGCAACTTCTTAATCACAAAATGGACTGAAATAAATTGAATTGTGTTATTTTATTTGCACGTACACTCAACATCCCCTCTCTCTCCCTCTCTGGATGTAATTACCCAGAAGGCCGGTTGGTTATTTTACGCTGCAAATGTGCAGGATGTCATTAACAGCAGACCTGCGGCTGACGGTGTGTCGTTCGCGGGCCCGCGGCGTCCTATTTACGCTCTCCAAGAGAGAAGGAGCTCTTATTGCATTGCGTGATCCATGTAATTTCATTCCTGACTTGTTATTCTTCTCATTACGTGCCTGAATCCTTCCTCCGCAGTGCAGCGAACAACACAGAGACACACAGAGAACAGTTCAACATTTGGACACACTCAGACATGCATGTTTTTATGAACCATGAGTCATGAATCTGCAAAAACTTTATCCACTCATAATTTTTTTTCAATTACAAAGAAAACACACTGAATTAAACATGACATTTTGAAGTAGAAAAAGTGAAATTGTATGTTCAGCAACACTTGATTTGTTGGCATTAGTTAATGCATTAACATTTTTACAGCATTTATTAACACTTGTTAATCAGGGTTTGAATTGAAGGTACATTTAAGACCATTTAGAGAACATTAAAGGAATAAATTGAAGGGAACACGTCAATATGTTCTCTAATGTAAATGAGTTATATGAGTGACACTTCAGAGTTTGAGAATACAATTTCCAGCAGATCTCCATTACTTTTTAATTAACTTTACAAAAACATAGTTTAAAGTTTGAGATGAGAAATCTTGTGAAAGTGAGTTTATGATTAAAACATGAGCAAATATCTGCCAATGTGTTCATAAACATCAACTTCATTCAGATGTGAGTCATTTTCATACCCAATGACAGATATTGTTCTTGTTTTAAGCACAAACTCACTTAATTGTTACATTTTTCAGAAAACAATGTCATTTTGCATGTCATTAAATGTATCCTGATTTAAGGATGTTTAGATAATCCTAGATATACATTTTTTTGCAGTTAATGCAATTTAATTTTGTAATTAAATTTAGGGCCCTATTTTTGTATTTTTATAGTTTATTCTGTTTTAATTTTTCTGGGCTCTGTTTTAATGGTTAAATTAAATTTTATGTCTAATTAATTGAAATTATAAAACAGACAATTTATTAAACGTTTAACAAAAAATAATTATACAGTAAAGTCCATTTTTATGAATGGATTCGGCATCGCAGAAATCATAGAGCCCTAATTTAATGCCATGATACTGAATTTAAGACTTTCTGCTCCAATTTAAGACATTTTTAAGGCCTTCAATTGTGGAAGGTCAAATTAAGACCCACGGAAACCCTGTTTAATGCGAGTTCATAAAAAGTGTTCGTTCACGGTGCTTTAATGTTGGCAGATCCTAACTGCATTAACTGCATTAGAAAATGCTGAGATTAACATGAACTCAGATTAATAAATGCTGTAGAAGTATTGTTCAGTGTTAGTTTGCGAACTAATGTTAATAAATGCATCTTATTGTAAAGTGTTACTGTATTGTACATTTACAAGCTTTTTTTACAACGTAGACATATAAACTCACAAAAAATAAGAATTGAAAATTGTTGCAGATTATCATCTGAATGCACTCACTAATATCAGTATCTAAAGTCTTGATGCAATAGAAAAAGAACAGATATATTGATATATGACGGCATGAGCTCAGATCTAATCATGTTTGAGTTGAAAAACATAATGGCACAAACAAATGAAGGAAGAAAGAAAATAACTTCAGCACAATATGCCAAGTGAAAGAAGCGTGCGCCATCTGTGATGTACAATTTTCACAGACACAAATTGCTTTTAATGCGAGAGCGAGATCTTTCTGCTGGCAAAGAGGGCTGCTGTGTGCTGATCCAGGGCCATCCTCCTTTAAAAGAAGGAATTGTTCCCTAAAGTTTGTGGAATTGGCGGGAAACAGCTCCCTTCTGATTGCGGCCCGTTTGTACTGTCAGCATTTCCACCTGCAATAAAGCCATCTGACTTCTGCTCGCTTAACTGGCCTTTTCCAGGTCAAGCGTGGTTCCTTTCAGAGCCGAATCAAAGGGAACGCTCTCTGCCGAGCTCCAGCGCCAATCAACACGCTCCCCGGAGAGACCGCTCTGATCTGACCCAGAATGCTCTCTGGTTTCACTCAACGGAGCTCATGTTTGGTTAAGTGTCGCTAGACGGACATTCAAAGAGGCTTTTACTTGAAATCCAGCTGATAAAGATGTGATAACGACTGGATGCTCAACCGTATATTTACATTTACATTCATTCAGCAGACTCTTAATAATGAAGCTTCTGTACTGGATTCATGAAGAACTGTCATCTTCACATTCCACAGAAGGTTCTTTAGATTATATAAATGTCCTTCAAACTGAGAAACAATAACATGGAACTGATCACTGAAAGGAAGCAAAAATGTTGTTTTCTATGGGAAAAAAACCCTTTATTTCTATGTATAGCGCTTTATACAATAGAGATTGTTTCAAAGCAGGAATAATCAGCAAAATAAAAGAGTCAATGTTGCAAAATTCATCAATTATGAAATTTAATTCAGCAATAAGCAGTTCTACAGAAGACAATAGTGCCATTATTCAGCTCAATTCAGTTCAAAGCTGTTATTTTAGTTTTATTGTAGTTATTGATATTTTGAATTAGCTTTTATTTTTATATTTCGAGTTATGTTCATTTTAGTTACATTTTTAGTAATTCCATTATGTGCTTTTGCCATTTTATTAGTTTAAAAAAAAAATATTGCTATTTAGATTTAGTTTATTTATATTTCAAGCTGCAGTCCGTAACTTTTTTGGGTTAAAAATTGTCCAAAATAAATGTTTGAGCAAGTCCATAACCAGCCAGTGTTCAAAAAGCTCTCTTACCTCAGCCCGAGTCACAACGGTAAGCTTGGAATAATGTGTTATAATTTGAGTGGTACTGGTGGAAATTTGAGCTTCCGCGTTCGCCTTTGCGTCATTACGTCACGTCTGTATCCATAAAGGAGTCCGGGCTAGTCGGCTATATGGTGTGTGTGGATGCTGCAGGTGGCGGATCGTTTGCGGCCTCTTCTCACAGCAGCTGGAATTACGGATGGGCATTTTTCCAAAATATTGTATTCAAATATTTGGGGCCATAAAAAACAAATCGAATATTGGTTTATTTAAATGACGTTATTTTGAGAAAATAAGACAGACGTTATTTTTTTTATTCATCAAGTTTGTCACCATTTCTGAACAAACTTATGATTAGGTAATACACAACAAGCTTACGTCATATCTTAAGGTTTTCTTTCAGTTTAAAACATTAAACAATATGTGTAAACAAAAAATACAGGCCTAAAGAACAAAAGCATTATAAGCTCAAGCAGCACGAGCGGAATAAAACACTAATAAGCAGAGCGCGCCAGTTATCGTGCAGAACGTACATGTACACTCGAGTCGGTATATGGTTATCGTGTTTATATTGTTGCACATTTTCATGCTGAGAAAACAATAATATCATGTGGATGATATTATTCTCGGGTGAGAAACGCGCCCCGCTGACAGACGTTGCAGAGACACACAGATAACGGTGTTAAGAGAAGTTTCTAACAGCACTTTATGTTTTCTGTTCTTAAACCCTCGACGAAACTTAAAGGAAGCATGCGTCTCGAGATCATTTAGCTATCATACGTTATCTCGCTCTCACTCGGTGAACATCTGTGCTTACCTGCACTCGTGATGGACAGCCGTCTTTCCTCATTCCACTGGTGTTTGGATTTCATGTGATTTCTCATTGGGTTCGTGATAATATGATAACTCAGTTTCATTAATTCATTTAATCAAAAGTAACTTCCAAACATTGCGAGGCAGACGACATTATGTGATCAAATGCACTCAACTTAACCCGCTCCACAGCGCCACCCAGTGGATTTAGTTATAACTGCGAGTTTTAGAGGGATTTATCATGGATTCACTGCATTTACGGCCAGCAAAGCAACATAGTAAAATTTGAATAGTATTTTTATTTTTCGAATATTAATTACAGATCAAATAGTTGAAATGTAATTAAACTTGACATTTTGATGGTGGCTTGTAATCCAGAAAGTTCAAAATGACAGTCATTGTTGACAACTGATGCGTTGATAGACAACCCACACACACACACACACACACACCTCAAAACATTTGACTCTTCCGCGCAGAGGAGCCGTGCCGATGCACAACCCACGCAAAGATGATAATTCAACAAATAACTGCAATTTCAGGGTTCAAGCAGAGATGAAGACTTACAGTTTCAGTTTTTTTATTTACTTTTATTTCCAGTTAAAAAATTTTGTGCTTCAACTTCAACTTCTCTCAGTTTATTGTCAAGGCAACATTTCTAATTTTTTATCAGCTTTAATTAAATTAACACCAGTGTTTTTAATGGTTTCAGTTTACAATAATAACCCTGTTAGTGTCATTATTTAGCTCAGTTCATTTCTTAATCTCATCTGATAGAGCTCAACCGATAATATTACTAACCATTATTTTGATATTTAGTTGATATTTATGATTATTTAGTTTGGTGATTAATTATTGAGGTGGACAGTAGCAAAGTATTTTTACTTTCTACTCCAGTACAGTTTTGAAGTATCTGTACTTTATCAGTGTTTTTCTTTGGAAAACTTTACTTCACTACATTCCAAAGCATAATACACTCACCTAAAGGATTATTAGGAGCACCATACTAATACGGTGTTTGACCCCCTTTCGCCTTCAGAACTGCCTTAATTCTACGTGGCATTGATTCAACAAGGTGCTGAAAGCATTCTTTAGAAATGTTGGCCCATATTGATAGGATAGCATCTTGCAGTTGATGGAGATTTGTGGGATGCACATCCAGGGCACGAAGCTCCCGTTCCACCACATCCCAAAGATGCTCTATTGGGTTGAGATCTGGTGACTGTGGGGGCCATTTTAGTACAGTGAACTCATTGTCATGTTCAAGAAACCAATTTGAAATGATTCAAGCTTTGTGACATGGTGCATTATCCTGCTGGAAGTAGCCATCAGAGGATGGGTACATGGTGGTCATAAAGGGATGGACATGGTCAGAAACAATGCTCAGGTAGGCCGTGGCATTTAAACGATGCCCAATTGGCACTAAGGGGCCTAAAGTGTGCCAAGAAAACATCCCCCACACCATTACACCACCACCACCAGCCTGCACAGTGGTAACAAGGCATGATGGATCCATGTTCTCATTCTGTTTACGCCAAATTCTGACTCTACCATCTGAATGTCTCAACAGAAATCCAGACTCATCAGACCAGGCAACATTTTTCCAGTCTTCAACTGTCCAATTTTGGTGAGCTCGTGCAAATTGTAGCCTCTTTTTCCTATTTGTAGTGGAGATGAGTGGTACCCGGTGGGGTCTTCTGCTGTTGTAGCCCATCCGCCTCAAGGTTGTGCGTGTTGTGGCTTCACAAATGCTTTGCTGCATACCTCGGTTGTAACGAGTGGTTATTTCAGTCAAAGTTGCTCTTCTATCAGCTTGAATCAGTCGGCCCATTCTCCTCTGACCTCTAGCATCAACAAGGCATTTTCGCCCACAGGACTGCCGCATACTGGATGTTTTTCCCTTTTCACACCATTCTTTGTAAACTCTAGAAATGGTTGTGCGTGAAAATCCCAGTAACTGAGCAGATTGTGAAATACTCAGACCGGCCCGTCTGGCACCAACAACCATGCCACGCTCAAAATTGCTTAAATCACCTTTCTTTCCCATTCTGACATTCAGTTTGGAGTTCAGGAGATTGTCTTGACCAGGACCACACCCCTAAATGCATTGAAGCAACTGCCATGTGATTGGTTGATTAGATAATTGCATTAATGAGAAATTGAACAGGTGTTCCTAATAATCCTTTAGGTGAGTGTATATAAATGTCATACTTTCTACTGCACTACATTTCATAAATAAAAGTTGTTTTTTAACTTTAATACTTAATCACATTAAACATTTAGTACTTTCTTGTACTCAAGTAAAACTTTGGATTACTTTTACTTGAGTAAAAGTATACAGTACTACATTTTTTATGTAATTAAGTATTAAATGATATTCAATATGGAAAGTAGTGCCGTAAAAAGTATGACATTATGCTTTGGAATGTAGAGAAGTAAAAGTTTTCCAAAGAATAAACTGATAAAGTATAGATACTTGAAAAATGTACTTGAGCAGAGAAAAATACTTCACCACTGTCCGCCTCTGCATTTACAGATGAGGATATAACCTGTAAAACGAACATTGAGGACGCACACACATCTGTCAAAGCGCATGACGGGGTGTGTTCAACACTAATGCATTCGCATGAAGCTTAGAATAAAGTATCCTCGTGTTTTAGACGCTTGGATCATGTGTCTTTCCTGCAGAAGCTCACTCAATGATTTTCATTATCAATTATTATTAATTAGTTATTGCGGCCCTTAATATTACTGAATATTAATCTTTTTATATACATTCATATATCTCTGTTCATTGTCTTGCACTATTGCATTGAAACATCAGATCCTTGCATTGATATTTATTTTATTTCTGAACTCACAAATAAGCCTGTTTCACTATTTTTCAGCCCAAACAGGAAATAAACTCTTTCCCTGCGGCCACAAACAAGCCAAATGGTCATTCTGTGATCTCTCAGAAGCATTTGATGGGCTTCAGGAAACATCCCAACCCGTGTGTATAAAGCCACAGCGCTGCATGAAAGACGCTCTTATCTGCACGGCCAAACGCTCAAACTTCTCTACAATCTTCCACAAGCGCCCGCAGCCAGCAATTTCCCCCAATAAAAGCCTTTGTTGCTCATTTCTAACGACGTGCACGTGCGCATCCATAACGCAGCATCCCATTCTCCTCCAAACATCCGGGGTGGTTATTTAAATATGCCCACGCCCTCCGTCAGCGCAGCATTCGGGGTGGCAAGCGAGCTAAAGATAGTCTTAAGTTAATGGTGGTCGTCATAACACATGTTAAGATGATTAAAAGAGCGGGAAAAACACAGCCCGAGGCTGTGACCTCCTCCGAAATCTGTCCATTGAATTTCTTAAGCCTGCCTGGAGGAGGTTTCGCTAGCGGATTTGCATCAAATTGTTGCATCCTACTCTTTGTCATTGTAAAGATGGACGATTTGGGGGAGAAAAAAAGACTGGATGCTTTGAGGAAATCCTTTACAGCCGTCATCTATTAATCCTGTTTAGCTAAAACTTTAGGACGAGTTTGTCTGACAGCCCACTCCAGCTACAATCGATGCCTGAATCAATATGTCCTGTGTAGCTAAACAGGAATTAACAGGTGGCCGCTGAGGTAAATGTTTCTGAACGAAGTCTGACATTTAGTTGAGGTGATTGAGTTATCTACACATCAGTCGACGAGGAGTTTACCTTTGCTTCGCCCCCGTAACAAACGTTAATCTCTAATTCGATATAAAACTCATCAGCGGAGTGCTGCGCTGTGTGTGTGTGTGTGTGTGTGTGTGTGAAGGCGGATAAGCCCGTACCTCAGCAGCAGGTATTCCTTCTGGCGGGCGGCACTGGAGGAGCACTTCCTGTTCCAGTGACACTTCCTTTCCCAGAGGCTCCTGGTCAAAGGTTTTCCTGAGATCTACGAGAGAAACACAGATTTTCAGAACATCACAAGCGCATCATTGAGTTTGACATTATTACCACTTTTAATGTTTTTTAAAGTCTCTTCTGCATTTATTTGATCATAAATACAGTAAACAGTGAGATATGACTCCAGTGTAAACTAACTGTTCTCTCTGTGAATATATATGTAATTTATTCCTGTGATCAAAGCTGAATTTATCATCATTACTCCAGTCTTCAGTGTCACATGATCCTTCAGAAATCATTCAATATGAGGATTTGATGCTCAACAAACATTTATGATTATTATCAATGATGAAAACAGTTCATATTTGTGTGGAAACGGTGATACACCACCATTCAAAAGATTGGAGTAAGATAATAAAGATGAAACCACAACAAAAATTAAACATTTCAAAGTCAATTAGTCAAGTATTTCTACTTATAAAAATAGTCGGTTCTACCTGGTTGGCTTAATTTTGAGTTCATTAGATTAAGAATTTGGGCCCTATTGTACTGATCTGAGCTCACGGCGCAGGTGCTCTTCGGGCGTGTCCGAATCCACTTTTGCTAGTTTAACAACGGGAAAAACGGTCAGTGCTCCCGACACATGATCCAAAAGGGCTGTCCCTCGTCTCTTAACGAGTCATGGGTGTGTTTTGGGCGTAACGTGCAATAAACCAATCAGAGTCTCATCTCCCTTTCCCAGTTGTGCTCACACTATGGAGGATTCGCTATTTACGTGGAGGAATATAGACACCTCAACCTGACGAGTCAGTTTAAATACACGTGTGTATTGTCACGATTGTCACTGAGTGTGTAATAATCAGAGTGTGTGTGTGTGCTGCTGCGCATCCCTGTGTGTGTAATAATCATACACCTATAGGCTCATATTACTAACACACTCTTTAAATAACACATAAATACTGCACTATTGACTTTAGAGCAGGTGTGTGTTGGTCAATGGCGCAGTGGTTTTCAGTTCCTCACAATAGCAACGCTCCAACAATGCTCCTGAACTCCTGGTGTTCAGACCAGACGCCCATGGGTGAACAGATGCGCCAGTGCATTTGATATTTAAACCACTGGACGTGAACATGAGAACTGCGTCGGGCTGAAACTAGCAGAACACACTCGCGTCCCGCCTGCAGTCTCATTGTGCTGGGTGTATGGTGCATTAATGCATTATGAATATGATTGAGTGAGCGATCTATGAAGCTGTTGTTAAATAGCAAAGACGCTCAGCAACCGGAAAGAAACAACCTCCAGAACAAGGGACATGCGCCGCATCCAAACGAATCCTGTTTATTGTCACACACGGGTTACAGAGGGTCATTCTATGCTTCTTATTCATTCTGATATCCTGGGATGTAATATTTAACAGCGCTGCCCATCTCTCCCTCAAACATCTCCTGTAAGTCCAGTGGAAGCTGCTGGAATACAGATCTGTGTGTTTTCACTCAGCATTCGCCTGAGCTCCTCACCGTCCTCCTGCTTTCCTGGGTACATATTTGACTTCCAGCGTGAATAAAGCATGGGGACAAGGACCGTGTGGCAGCACATGCTGATGGCCAGCGTTTTCACAGGTGGTGTGTAATGAGTTTCCTGCTTCACGCTGAATATTAATGCGATTAAACACTGACTTTACACAACTCTCAGTGTTGTACATCAGGCTTTCTTAGACCGGTTTCATTCAAAGCATGTGGATCAGAGGGTTTTCCACACAATATTTCCTGCTTATCTGCCATCAGTGTCATTTACACATTTATCATCGGTCCATGATGGGAAAAAGGTGTCATGATGACAAATGGTGTTCAGACTCATTTCTCTGCGAGTGATAGAAACATCACATTCGGCTCAATGTTTCCTTCCATTGCTGTTAGAGCTACACATGGGCAGTGTGTCAAAGCCGAGACTGCCTCCCAAAAATGCTTCAAACATGCATTTAAAATGCAGGTATAAAATGGTTTGCATGCTCAAAATGATCCTCATAACTTCTGTCTAGGTCATTTAGGATTTCAGTCCCGTCGGTAATGACTCGTGTCAAGTCAAGTTTCTTTGACTCTAAACAAATCTAGATGACTTTGTCACATCTATGTCACCAAATGAGGAAAGGGCGGAGCAGCACAAGTGACAGCTACTGTCAGTCAGTCAGAAGGCCGGCTGTACTCGTGCCCGTTTCTTCCTCGCTGACAGTGATGGATGAGCCGTGCTCCTATGCTCTCCTCTGGGCCTCATCCATCTCATACTCTCTCCATCTCCATCTTTCTGCTCTACGGCTGTCCATGAGGGCCACAGAGGAAGAGAGATGTGGAGAGATTTCACTGCTGCTCTAATAAAAATCCAATATTTCTCTGCGTTCCCACACGTGAGGGAAGAGTTGAGAGCATGAGCCGGAGAAGGCGGTGCGGTGCGGAGAACGTCTCGCTCCAGCGGCCTGCGGGTCCATTAGACGTATATTATATTCAGCTGGAGGAGACGGTAATAACATGGCCACTGAGAGCTGAAGGAGTCAGATTATATAGAGTATATGCCGTCTGCTCTCTCCAAAGAGATCAACAACACCGAACCTGAAGTGAAAATGACAATCAAGTAAAATCCCATTTAAGGGAAGTCAGTCAGTAGCCATCTTGGTAACGTCCCCTATGTAGGTACAAGTACAGCTCCATCTGCTTGAATGGAGAAAGACAGATACAGCAAAAACTGTTATATAAATCTACATATACACACACACACACACAAACACACAGATCAGGCATAACATTATGACCTAATATTGTGTTGGTCCCCCTTTTGCTGCCAAAACAGCCCTGATCCGTCGAGGCATGGACTCCACTAGACCCCTGAAGGTGTGCTGTGGTATCTGGCACCAAGATGTTAGCAGCAGATCCTTTAAGTCCTGTAAGGTGCGAGGTGGGGCCTCCATGGATCGGACTTGTTTGTTCAGCACATTCCACAGATGCTGATGCTCACGTGCCACTGTTGGTGCTTTCGGCGGTGGACAGGGGTCAGCATGGGCACCCTGACTGGTCAGCGGCTATGCAGCCCCATACGCAACAAACTGCGATGCTCTGTGTATTCTGACACCTTTCTATCAGAACCAGCATTAACTTCTGGAGCAATTTGAGCTCCAGTAGCTCGAGCCTTGGCCGCCCATGACCCTGTCTCCGGTTCTCCACTGTTCCTTCCTTGGAGCACTTTTGATAGATCCTGACCACTGCAGACCGGGAACACCCCACAAGAGCTGCAGTTTTGGAGATGCTCTGACCCAGTCATCTAGCCATCACAATTTGGCCCTTGTCAAACTCGCTCAAATCCTTATATTCCACACTCACACACAAAGACACACACACACACACACACACAGTTAGGCCAGCAGGAGTATCAGCGAGGATCCTGCAGTAAGACTCTGTAACTCCAGGAACTCTGGGATACAGTATCTAATCCAGCCAGTGTGATCCAGCAGCGGTCAAACTGAGCGGCGGCATTATACACACACGCTCACACACTCCTGCGTATCGGGTGAATCTCACAACAAAGGTCAAGAACAACTTCAGGTCATCTCTCGCTCTCTGCGTTTTAGGTAAAATAATCTATATTTAGCATAATGAAAATCAAGCCTTTAGAACCATTAAGACATTATATTCATGACAATCAAGCAAATTTCCCACCTCATATACTTAGTCATATTTGTTGTAAACTGTCATGAACATTGTAAAAAAGTTTAATAGTTCTAAAAATAGGATTCATTTTCTTTATGGTAAATATCCTATTTTTTTCCTGTTTATTTTTGTGTAAATTGGCCCGTTTTTATATTTCTCTCAAATCACACAAGAGATTTTGCTTAAATTTGGACCTGCGGCGCCAAATCAAAGATCCAAACGAACAGAAACAGGAGAAGAGTTTGCTGGAACAAATGCAGTGAGGATAAAAGAAACGTTTCATACATATTTGATGGATGGATTATAATAACGCTTATGAAACAGAGCCAGTGGTTGTTAACAGAGTGTTATAGTTGTGTTGGTCAGAAACAAGCGATTTGCGTGTGTTGCGTATAATAAACACGTTATGGTTTTAAGCTGAAGCTCAGGTCATGCTCTGAGACGGGCGCGTGTCCTCTCTGTGAAGGGAATTATGGGACGTTCGGTTGAGTACAGGCTACTCTGTGCTTTTAAATATGAATTATTGTTGCACACAGGGCTGCTATGTACATTATATTTACAGAAAGAGTTTTCTAAATGGCTTCATGCATGTGTTCTGATCTGAGGTCAGGAAGCAGACGGCTTTAGGAGCGCATCATCCTCAGGCCGCTCATCCTAAAGGCCGATGTTCATCATTGAAGTGAAGCGTCTGTCTTCCCACGCCGCACAGTGAGACAGCGCTGTGGACAGAGGGATGAAGGTCGCAGGTTTGTCTAAACCAGAGACAGAAAACTGCCCTGTGGGTGTCACAACAAACCAAGGTCAAAACAGAGAGAGAATGCCAACAGCACACACACACACACTCACACACAGACTGTCTACTCATATCAGCAAATATTAGAAGAAACACAACATTATTCTGATCACTGATTACATTCAACGACTGAAAAGACACAGAAGAGCCGATACCGTCATGTCAAATCACATCAAACGACCTGAAAAAGAATAAACCGTTTGCTCTCATGACAAAATAGCCCATCATCTGTGATGTTGAACAGTGTCAGCTGACTACACACACACACACGTACATTGGGTTTTCGTGTTTTATGAGGACTTTCCATAGACATCATTTTTGTATATTGTTTTTGTATATTTATGTAGATGTAACTGTATATTCTCTCCCCTTACACTAACCCTACCCCTAAACCTACCCATCACACACACAAACAAACCCTACCCCTAAACCTACCCATCACACACACACACACACACACAAACCCTACCCCTAAACCTACCCATCACACACACACAAACAAACCCTACCCCTAAACCTACCCATCACACACACACACACACAAACCCTACCCCTAAACCTACCCATCACACACAAACACACACACACACACACACACACACACAAACAAACAAACCCTACCCCTAAACCTACCCATCACACACACACAAACAAACCCTACCCCTAAACCTACCCATCACACACACACACACACAAACAAACAAACCCTACCCCTAAACCTATCACACACACACACACCCTACCCCTAAACCTACCCATCACACACACACACAAACCCTACCCCTAAACCTACCCATCACACACACACACACTAACCCTTCCCCTAAACCTACCCATCACACACACACACACAAACCCTACCCCTAAACCTACCCATCACACACACAAACAAACCCTACCCCTAAACCTACCCATCACACACACACACACAAACCCTACCCCTAAACCTACCCATCACACACACACAAACAAATCCTACCCCTAAACATACCCATCACACACAAATACACACACACACACACAAACAAACAAACCCTACCCCTAAACCTATCACACACACACCCTACCCCTAAACCTACCCATCTCACACACACACAAACCCTACCCCTAAACCTACCCATCACACACACACACAAACCCTACCCCTAAACCTACCCATCACACACACACACACCCTACCCCTAAACCTACCCATCTCACACACACACAAACCCTACCCCTAAACCTACCCATCACACACACACACAAACCCTACCCCTAAACCTACCCATCACACACACACACACACTAACCCTACCCCTAAACCTACCCATCACACACACACACTAACCCTACCCCTAAACCTACCATCACACACACACACCCTACTCCTAAACCTACCATCACACCCACACACACACACAAACAAACCCTACCCCTAAACCTACCCATCACACACACACAAACCCTACCCCTACACCTACCCATCACACACACACACCCTACTCCTAAACCTACCATCACACACACACACACACACACACACACACCCTACTCCTAAACCTACCATCACACACACACACTAACCCTACCCCTAAACCTACCCATCACACACACACACACGCACACACCCTACTCCTAAACCTACCATCACACACACACACTAACCCTACCCCTAAACCTGCCCATCACACAAAACTTTCTGCATTTTTACATTTTTAGAAAAACTCATGTATGATTTATAAGCGGTTTCCTCATGAGGACCAAAAAAAGTCCCCACAAGGACAAAGATTTCAGATTTTGCCATCTTTGTGGGGACATTTTGTCCTCATAACATAGGGTTTAACAGGACACACACTCTCACACACTCACACAGTAGCACCTTTCATACTGGCTCAGGTGTTTTTTTTAACAGTGTAATACATTTGACATATCAAATATTATCGACATACTGTATATTATTCACAATGGTTTTGCTGGCAATATAAAACTAAGTGGTATTGTGAATTATTTGTTTCAATTTGACCTCAGCAGCAGAAACACTGTAAGAGTTGTGAAGTCCAATTCATTTATGTGAATCAATTCTTTTGAACTGCCCGTTTTAATGAATCAGTACAAAAAATGAATTCAAACATTTGTTTGCATCATGTAGAATTTAACAGGCAATATAAGAGTATATATATCATATCTGATATATAGAGTATATGGAATTAAGATAATTCCTTATAATGCCTTTTATGGCATATAGGAGTTAAAAAAAAACTAAGCAAAACACAGAATATCATCAAAGGCTGAAAATATAGTTTAGTTGCATCACCCAGTGCTGTTTGCAGTGAAATTAATATGTATGAAACCGCTTCAGCACATGTCCACATGTGTTTGTGAGTCGTCAGCGAGCGCACCGGGGCCATTACAGTAATAACTGCGGGAGAGTCGCTGTTTAAAGCGTGAGTCAGTCTCCACACAGCGCTGGGATTGGCAGTTTAAACAACTCAGTCCAATTACCAGCGTTTTCATTCCATTACAGGCCGTCCCTCGAGGCCCGGGCGCCGCACACGCCCCATTGTGGGCACAATTAATTGGTTGTGTTCTGACACACGTGAGCTCGAAACGACAGACTGTAAATCGAACACGGCTCATGCCAGTTCAGTCGGGACAGGATTTCTGCCTTCTTTAGTGGTAAACACTGCAGCCTGCAGCCGCTCTCAACGTGAACATGATGACTTAAAGAGGCCATATTATGTCTTGATGTTGTGTTTCTGGCTCTACTAGAGCAGGTTTTCCTGTTTGAATGTTGATTATTCCCCATATTCTCCATTGTTGCGGCTCCTCTCTTCCCAGTCTGTCAGTAACGCTCTGTTTAGTTCCTGTCTCTTTGAAGCCCCTCCTTCTGAAAAGCACAATGTGCTCTGATTGGTCGGCTGGAGCAGTGTGTTGCGATTGGTCAAGCCGCGCGGGTTTGTCACATTAACAGCGGTTGAACTGAGCGGCCCGCTTTTAAAGCACTTTGGGCTCTCGACAGAATGTGATCCATATTTTTGTGCCGTTCCAGGGCCAAAAACCTGAGTGGTGAATAATGTAAGGTAGAGCTGGACATGGTGGAAATGAGCAAACACACACGCTGAATTTATTACCGCCTCTAATGGGCCAAATGCATTACAATGCCATTTGTGATATGTAGCGGTACACAACCTTTCTGCCTATTATAAATTAATGCAAGGTTGGAGACGATAGATGAAACACAGGCATTTCCGTCTCGATATGTGCAGGAACACACAACAAACTTTAATTGAAACTTCAGCTGCATAACAGAAATAATAAGCAAATTACAAGCATTTCACACTGAATCTCACCAAAGGCCTCAACCCTTCTGAAAGAAAAATTATTTTCTTCTCACCAAGACCATATATTTCAAATAGAAACCTTTTATAAATACAATATTTTAGTGTATTTTTGAATTATACATTTAATACATTAAGTCAATCATCAGTATTACTACACGAAGAAGACTTGACTTTTCACTTGAGACTCTAAGAAACCACCTGGCAACCACCCAGAACACCCTAGCAACCTCATTGCAACCACCCAGAACGCAAATGCTGGACAACAAAACAGGCAGGAAGAAAAGCTTTAAATGTCTAAGCAAATTGCTACAGTGTTCTGGGTGGTTGCTAGGGTATTGTGGGTGTATTGTGGGTATTCTGGGCGACTTTAACCATGTTTCTCTCAAACAGACACTCAAAACATTCCATCAATAGATGGTTTTAACTCCGATATTGAATTTGCAAATGCTCTTAATAGTTTTTATTGTCGTTTTGATCACTTTGATTTCAGCAAAGAAATTCAGGAATTGAGTCTTAAGCTTATGGATAATCAGCATTTCAACATTGATCTTCAGGATGTTGTAAAGGCTTTTAATTCAGTACGTTGACAAAAGCCCTGGTCCTGATAATATCTGTGGCCGGTTACTTAAATCATGTTCAAAAGCCTTAAGTCCTGTATTTCATGGGTTATATAATAAGTCTTCACAGACACAACATGTTCCTAACCGGTTGCTTTGACCTCAGTTTTAATGAAGATTTTTGAAAAACTGGTCAGGTCTGAGATCTTGAGGCAGACTGAACATGCACTGGATCCCTTGCAGTTTGCATATAGGTGTCATAGAGGAGTGGAGGATGCTACAGTAACACTGCTTCATACATGCCGGACTTTTGTTCGGCTTTTAATACAATCCAACCCCACATTTTAACCAGAAGGCTTCTAGAACAGTTTGAGTTAAGTAATAATCTGGTGGGTTGGATTCTTGACTTTTTAACCAATAGGACACAGAGAGTGACAGTCAATGGTGTTTTGTCTGACCGGAAAAGCTCTTCTACAGGGTCTCCTCAAGGGTGTGTGTTGTCACCGTTATTATTTATTCTGTACACAAATATGTGTCAGAGCAGTTATGACAATAGAACCATCATAAAATATGCAGATGATTGTGTTATTGTAAGTCTGCTTCAGGAGAACAAGATCAGCCATGGCCCAGTTATTGATGATTTTGTACACTGGTGTGAGGAATCTTACCTTAAGCTTAATATATCAAAAACTAAAGATATGCTCATTGATTTTAGGAGGAAGTGTCACATGAACAAAGCTACTTTAATTAAAGGTCAGACTACCTTGGGTCCATTATTGATGCAAAATTGAACTTTGAAGCTAATTGTGGAGCTGTGTGTTAAAAAGGGCCATCAACGTTTATAGTGTCTAAGGAAACTATCACACTTTCATATTGACTGAATGATAATGCCCATGTTTTATCATGTTTTTATTAAATCAGTTTTGTCCTTTTCCTTGGTGGCATGGTTTGGTCATACATCCTTAAAAGCAAGATATTCCTTAAACCAGATAGTTAAATGGTCTAGTCGGTTGGTTGGTGAGTCACAGTTGTATCCAGCATCCCTGTATACTAGACAATTACACAGAATGGCTACCTCTATTTTAAATTATAACTTCTTAGCAACGCCATAGCAACCACCCACAATACCCTAGCAACCTCATAGCAACCACCCAGAACACTGTAGCAACTGCAAGACAACAAAACAGGCAGAAAAAAGCTTTAAACTACTTAGCAATGCCATAGCAACCACCCTGAACACTGTAACAACTGCAGGAAAACAGTTTTTTTTTTTAAAAACTAGAAATTGCTTAGCAACGCCCTGGCAACACAATAGGGCAACACATCACTCAGAATTTCTTGCATTTATTTTCAGCTGAATCTTATGAAAGGCCTCAAAACATTCCATATTTTAAATAATAAATATTCAAAGTCAATAAATCCCTATTACTAGTGCTCATAGGGATCTAAACAAACCCCTAACATGTATTAAAACTCATTGTGTAACTCGCAAACACATAGAAAGCGTGTGAGCAACACCCTGGCAACCACCCAAATCACCCTAGCAACACGGTACGTTTGCAAAGGAATAAAACACTCAAATTTCCTTTCAAAAATGTAAAAAGTCGAGTTTACTTTGAGACCTGCCACTGTATAAAACTGAAACGAGAGGAGTTTACTGGAGATGTGTGAAACACACAACAAAACGTCTCCTGTTGGCTTTGGACAGGAGAATGGCTTCGGGGGGAAATATCACAGCTTGTGTTGGCTGAGATGATGACGGCTTCTCTCAGACACAAAAAGAGTCGCGGCCAAATGCAGTGAGCAGATCAGCTCTGAACCCCGACCACACTTGTGTTCAGCAGCTCCGGCTGAACCCGGCGGGCACAGCTCAGCTCCCATGAGCCTCCTCTGCCAAGCTGCGGCCGCACACGTGGACGCATATGAAAACAATTACATTAATTGCATGTCTTTGGCTACTTGTGCTAAATTACACAAGCTAGTGAATTAAGGGCCATTTACATACTTGAATTCTTCCGTCTCACCTCAAGTGAAGCTGGCAGGATGTGCAGAGTTTGCATCTAGCGCTCAAATCCAGCAAACGAGCCCTCATTACACACACTGATACTGATGCTGTTTTTGGAATAGCTATCAAACTACGCCTATGATTGCTGCAGTATATGTATACCGTGTACAATATGCAAAATTCCTATATGCAGATGACCTACTTCATTTTGCTACAATGTGCATGTAATTTTGCATCACATAATGCAATGCACTCGACCTTCTATTTCCAGTCTATCAAAAGTAAAGTCAACTGTAATGTTTTATGATTCATTATTTGAAAAGGCTGCTACAGTAAATTAAATTTTTACACAAATTTATGGGATACAAAATTTGTTTCTGGTTGTATAATGTATATTTAGCAGTAGCCGTATCATACACCCAGTGCAATGTGACGCCAGGCGCGACAAGCGTGTTCTGCTAGTCTCAGCCCGACGCAGTTCTCATGTTCACGTCCAGCTCCGCGTTGTTTAAATATCAAATGCACTGGCGCATCTGTTCACCCATGGGTGTCTGGTCTGGAAACCAGGTGTGTTCAGGATAGTGAATCAGGATAGCTCCATGTAAATGGTGAATGGTGAATCCATGGCACGTTACACCCAAAACACACCCATGACTCGTTAGGAGAGGAGGGACAGCCCTTTTGGACCATGCGCCGGGCACGCCAACCGTTTTTCCCGTCATTGTACTAGCAAAAGTTGATTCGGACACGCCCGAAGACCACCTGCGCCATGAGCTCAGATCAGTACAATAGGGCCCACAGTGTGAAAGTAAAGTATGAGTAGTACAATAGTACAGTAGTGTGTATTCTCTCTCTCTCATATGTCTAGTTGAGTGGGTTGTGTTGAGGTAAATCACTGCTGTGTGTGAGTCCGTGTTAAACAGCATCTGTGTCCAGATCGAAGCTCGTCTCCTCATAACTCGTATGAGGAGTGCCCGACGCGACATGCTCACAAATCACTCTCGCAATTAATATCCTCAATGAGAGCACAGAGCCTTCTACAGCTCCTGAACTTTATGGCGTTTCCATTGATCACCGTTCCACAACAACAAAACGCTGCTTATTTATCGCTCTGGACTGTTACTCAGGCCCTGATTAAAACATCTGTCACACACAAGACGCTGAAAAAGGGTAAATGATCGCTGCGGTTTCCATTAGTCTCGAGAGAGAGAGAGAGAGAGAGAGAGAGAGAGAGAGAGAGAGAGAGAGAGAGAGAGAGAGAGAGAGAGAGAGAGAGAGAGAGAGAGAGAGAGAGAGAGAGAGAGAGAGAGAGAGAGAGAGAGAGCGCAGGCGGTCACAGGGATTCATTTTAATTTGAATCAAAGGTTACAATGATTAGAGCTGAACGTGCTGAACTAACACTGACCTGAGACCAGCTCTACTGACCCACAGCATCAGATTAACTGTAACTAAAGCCAACAGGTCAATGAGGAGGATTAATTAGGCTTCCTAACCTCACTGAAAACACAAATACTGTACAAAGTGTTTGCTGAATCTACAGCAAATAGAAATAAAGTGCTTAAAGTCACCATGAAATCAAAATTGACAATTCTTGGTTTTGGTGCAAAATAGCAAAAAAATGCTTTAAACTTCTAAGCAACGCCATAGCAACCACCCACAATATCCTATCAACCTCATAGCAACCCATGTAGTAACTGCTAGATGAAAGAACAGTTTTAAAACACCCTAAAAATTGCTTAGCAATGCCCTGGCAACACAATAGTGGGATTTGTACAGGCAAGCATCACTCACCATAAATGCATAAATGCATATGCACTCAAAAATAAACAAACAGCATGAACAGAGTAGTATGACTCACAAACAAATGAACCAATTCTTTAAATGAATCAATTAAAAGATTCACTTCATTGGTTTGAATCAGTCAAATGAACTACTTGCTGAATCCATTGGACTGATTACAACCAATTAGTCTAGTGAGTGACTTCCTGATAACCTGATTAATTTACTGATGTTTATGACAAACATTCTCAAAAAATGTATTATGCTTATGTTATAATAATTGGACTTTAACTGTAAAAAAAAAAAAAAAGAAAAAGAAAAGAAGTGTGATTTTGAATGAGATTGCACTTATTGCATGTCATGGCTGGTTAGGATAAAAGAGATGTGATTTATGACTTCACTTTATTGCAATATTTCAGGTTATTACCCTGTCTAAAGTGGTGGTCACATGATTTTAAGCATGTGCAATTACTTCAAATAAAGACTGTTTGCAAGGAATCCTGATCAGCAGATTGTAGATCAGCAGAGTATAGACGTCGCATTGACACTGCTCTCTCACTACACGAGTTGAGATGTTCACCGCCAGACGACTGCAGACAAGCAGAAGAACAACAAGATCATGTATAAGTGGAGTGTGTTCTCACCTGCTCTGTTCATCTAGTGTAAATGAGTCATTTCACACAGCAGAGGGCATCTCTCATTCACTCATACACACACACACACACACACACACACACACACACACACTGAAGAGCGATCTAAACTAAGAATGAGCACCACATTAGTACAGCATTATCTGCTCTGTGTCTCTTTATGCTGAAAAAACATCTTGTTCTGCCACGGCTCTCTGTTGGAAAGTGACAAACAGAAAGGCTTGGAAATTCTGCTCCAGGCTTTTCTAAAACCCCTTAAGGCGAGACACGGCAGGTGAAAACATCGTTTTTTTTTCATGCAGTGGTCAATTTGGGGCCAGTTTGCAGTTATAATCTGATTGGTCAGTGAATTTCCGACTACGTGATTGGTTCTCACGCGTCACGTGATACGCGCTGCCGCTTCCTTGTTTATTCTCCACCTGAGAGAAAATGCAGCTCATAAACGTTCACAGAAAGGACGGCAACAGCCGTCACTCGCAAGAGCTAGTAAAAAGAAAGTAAACAACAACAGATTAGAATTAGATTCAATAGTTATAGATGGTTTGTGTGACTGTTGCCTGTTTAAGGTAGTTCAGCTTAAGGCTTTTGCTATTAATAATTTATTCATTTATCAATTTCCATGCGTTTTAAATATTATGCACTACTGATATTAATGAACTGAATGTATATTTTGTTTGTAGGTTGGGGGTTTCAACATAAATGTATGAAATTATACAATATAAATCTTTAAAGGCCGTTTTCTCACGCTCCGAGTCAGATTATCCACTTCAGAAGCACCTACAAGCACCAACTGTTCCAGTCTTATACTGAACTATATTCTGAAGGCTTTCACAGAGCGATTTGTTGATATATTATTCCTATCCTGAGTTATAGGTCCTTTATAATTAATTTTAATAATTAGTAATAATTAATAATTTTTTTAAGGCTATTGTCAGTATTCTCTAATTTACTAAAGCACAAAATAAGATATCCAGAATCCCCTCTGTAAAAGCCCTCTCATCTAAAATGTCAACAAATAGAACCAAGTATTTTAAACCTGGGGCCTGTACCATGACGGTAGTTTAACAAACTCAGGGTTACAGGATTAGTTTCGAGTTGACAAAACCAAGTCAATGCAAGTAAAAGTTATGAAGATAGTTTAGTTGATATATAGAGAGAATTGAACATTTAAGCTCACATGTAGTCATCTTTATAGCTTTATTTATTGATTTTAAAGCTTATTTGTATGACCTTTATATAGGCTATTTATATTAATTTGAACTAAGTGCTTATTAATGATTGATTAACTAAAATTATACATTATTATACAATTGATTAAGGGTATAATAATGACATAAATGATATCTAAATCATTCAAAATAATTATTATTATAAATAAGCATTGTTAAAAGCCAGATGCTTTTGTCTTTAAAAACCATTTGCTATGTAGTGACCTTTAATTTGGAGTAGAAACAGGGGGAGTGGCTTTATTGCATCAGAGGTGTGCTCACAGCTGATTGGTCCAATTTCAGTTTGAGATCTCTTATCCAGAACATACCCTGCCCTGGAGCAGGTTAGCCGTGGAGCGTAAGTTACTATGGAGATGAACACTGCTAAAAGCCAAACCACTTTAAATGGTACCTAAAACCCAGGATTGGCACAAACTAAGCATAAACATATCTGGCTAGCCAGCTAAACCGGCTTCATGGTACAGGCCCCTGGTCCTTTCCAGTTTCCAGATTTTGTTTTTGGAAATGTATGCAAACGAGCGTATATTTAAAACATTAATTTACACAAAACTTGTAATACATTTTTCTTATGTTTATGCCAGTAATAAACTGGAGAAGTTTCACAGTGATATCTTCTGATATCTTCACCTGTGGTGTCTCGCCTTAAATAACAAATAAAATAATACAATTCTGATCCAGGGTTTTCTAAACCCCTTTGATTCAAAATAAAATAAAAATAATAAATAAAATTATACTTCAATATTTTAGCTCAAAGGGGCTCAGCTGACAAAAAAACTTTGGGAATCCCTGCTTTAATAAATCACATTCACCGAGTCGTAAGAGTGGCTGAAGTGAACAAAAGCTTTCTGGAGTCACTGTATCGGGTGTGTCTCAGTGTCTGCAGCAGCGACGGGATCGAGAGACAACGTGAGACACGGGACGTCCAGCTTGGATTCTGCCCTTGGATATAAACTATTTAGGAAAAGGGTGGAGCCTGCTTGAGGGATGCCAGATGAATTGTTGGAAAGAGTGAGATCAGCAGCTGTTTATAAACACAGAGCGCTGTGATTGGTGAGATTATAGATGCGTGCTTTTGTTAGTAACACTAAATGGGGAAAATGACCACAAGAATGTAAACGCAAGGAAACATCAGAATATGCTTCTGCATGAGTTCCTGTTTATGTCGGAGTCGTGCATGTATTGTTAGTGTGTGTGGACTCACAGGCGATCCGGACGTGGGCCTTGCGGCTCTTGGTGGTTCCCGCTGAGCTCCAGGCCACACACTGACACCAGAAATCCTCCAGACCGAACAGTTCCTCCACCTGCTGACGGGTGATCTCGATACTGGCCTCCCGAACCACCAAACCTACAGAGAGAGAGAAAGAGAGACAGAGAGAGAGAGAGAGAGAGAGAGAGAGAGAGAGAGAGAGAGAGAGAGAGAGAGAGAGAGAGAGAGAGACAGAGAGAGAGAGAGAGAGAGAGAGAGACAGAGAGAGACAGAGAGAGAGAGAGAGAGAGAGAGAGAGAGAGAGAGTCACTGACACTGACACATCAAGGTTCTGCAGTCAAACGCTCACACGCGTGACCTCTGCCTGTGATCCGTGTCAGTTCTTGTATAAACTCCCAGGCAGTTTCTTCAGCTCCATCGACTTAAACAGGAACTACTGAAATCTCCAAGACTGCCTGTCAAGATTATGTTTCAGCAACAGACGTATGTGCCACTATTTCATAAGATCAATAATCAAACTGAGGCAGAGCTTGAGAGATTTCACCACACATCTGCTTAACGTTGCACCTAACAACACCTCATAATCGTGGTCAAATCAGAGTAATACATGGCTCTTTAGCTCACATTTATCATTAAAAATACTGAAAAATTATGGTAAAAATTATTATAAAAGAATAAGCTAGTGCAGGACTCTTTAGCTGATAAAAATCGTAAAATAAAAAATATAATTAAAAATAGATTATAAAATTTTACTATTGTTATAAAAGAATAAGCTGAATTACTCAACACCACCTCATAATCGTGGTCAAATCAGAGTAAAGCACGGCTCTTTCGCCATATCAGCCTAAACGCAGCATTTCCCATATAAAGATCTGCTGATGCTTCGTTTCTACAACCTCCACATTCATCCGCCCATCGTCATTTCTCCGTTCTCGTACCGTCTCGACCATTCTTTATACTTTACATGCTTTGATTCGTGCCTGCACACGAGAGGTGTAGAGATCATCAGAAGACTCGATATGAATGTTTGCCGCAGATCGACTGCCAAGATGATTGAGCTGTTTTGAGTCTTTGTAGCTGCATTTGGACCGTCATGGCAGCCCGAATCCTGTTTGCTAAACTCTGATTATTGTTCATCTGGCCGCTGGCCGCTAAACAAATGAGCGTGCCCACGGCAGCAGCCTTCGGCCTGGATCCTGTGCGGCAACGCCACATTACAACCCATGTCTTCATTCATTACGCCTTTAGACGTATATTTCATAATTTATCGCGTCTGACGAGAGGCTTTGCTAATGGAATCAGAAACATTACACACTGTCTGCGTGTCTGGATGAGCGTGTAAGAGGAGGCGTTGACACAGCTGTTGCGCGCTCACAGACGCTGGAATGGCTCCTCGTGGTGCGCTGAACTGGTCCGAGCGTGTGTGTGTGTCAGTGTGAGCCGGAGCCCAACGGGCCCCGGAGGTCGTTTTCAGGCACAGGTTCTGATTGGGTTGCATCGCCAGCGGCAGAAGCCTGAGCCATAAAGCCACAGTAATCCTTATGCAAATGTGCTCCTCTGCTCTCCTCCAGCTTCTCCTACATACTAATTGCTTGTTGCTTCATCTGCAGACATTTAACATCACATGTGCACTGAACTCCCTCATTAAGAGAAACTAAAAACGCAAATATCATGGTATATGCATAGGGTTTATTTTTCATCACGAAATATACATTTTACGGATGCATTTATATGTAACAAATAAATTAATTATAAATTTAAAAAAATAATAATCATCACTACACACCAATTGTTTTTTTAATATTTTCACTTTCATGTTAAAGGTCCTGCAGTGACAAATCCACTTTTAAAAGTATTAAAAAAAACAGAATATTATAATTATAAAAGTAACAAATATAAATGATCAAAACATTAAAAACTTTATTTTAATTATAACTAATTATAAAAAATAATTCGAAATATATATTAAAAGTAATTATAAAAGAATATACATAAAGTATAAAATATTACAATAAATATAACTAACTACATTTATTTATATTAAAATGTAATATATATACAAATTAAGTTCATAAAAACAAAATAGATCGTAATTATAAAAATAACAAATAAATTATTAAAACATTACAAATGTATTTATTTTAATTATAATTACTTAAAATATTTAAATTGTACAATAATTAGAAATATATATTAAACAATTATAAAATAATTATTATAAAAGAATATAAATTAAAACATTAAAAACTTTTTGAATTATAATGACTTTAAAAATATTTAAATTAATTGTACAATTAGAAATGTATTAAAAATAATTATAAAATAATATTTATAATATATAAAGAAAATTCCAAATTAAAAAAATTATATTACAATAAAAACAACTATATAACTAAATGTATTTATATTATATAAAAATGTAATATACATTTCTAATCACTGAATTTATTATTTTCATTATTATAATTTAGGCCATATAAGCTGTTGGTTATAATGGAAACTAACAGTCAAATAGTGTTTGGTGAACTCCATTCAGGTCTCCGAACGCTCTCTTTTCACCACCCAGTATCCAGTATCCGTATCCTGTACATATATAGCCCGTTGAACTCAGAAATACGTCACATTATGGAAGTTAAATCAGCAAACAGAGTTTCATGCTGATGTTCTTTTCTAACAATACAGCCGTTACTGTCGCGCACAAGTGCCATCAAATACGGTTACATGCTGTCGGAAATGAACACACACAGGTTTGTATTCTCTCTCCCGCACAGGAAGTGTTATTTACTCGCTTATTAGGATTAGGAATCTAGTGCTGGCGCTGAAATTACATTTTTAATGTGCTGAATACAGTCAGCTCGCCTGCTCGCATTTCTCACACATTCTTTCTGTCCTCCAAAGCCAACAAAGACTCTAACTTTACATTTACATCAAAATTGCATTATATTGAAAGCTACAATGCAGAAGGGCTTTATTGGAAACACAGCCGAATTATTCCCGAGGCCGTCATCTAGCATTTATTCAACTATTGGCAAACTCTGATTTCAGACGCTCACGGGCGACACGTCAAAGTCTGCCCTGGACATGATCACATGACGCGAGAGCCCGGCAGAAAGAGACATGAAGCGTTTGACTGCGGGTCGATCCCACGGGAACGACCCCTCTCGCCGGCCAGCGCTGCCCACTGACCCAAGCACAATTGACCTTGTTATGAGTCGTTATGACATCAATAATTAAAGCGCCATACAGAGCACAGGAATAATGCCAACGTGAACATTACAGCATTACCTTTTTTTTTTTTTTAATAAAGGATGGTATTGTTTCGATTAGGACAATAATAAATAGTTTATTGGATTTTATTATATCTGACATTTACAATGCAAAATTTTGATTATTTACATTTACACATTATTATATTTACAACACACAATGTGAAGAGTATGATGTATTACCTATTAATTAAATCAGCATTTTTTTAAAATAAATCATTACATTGTTTTGAGGCATATAATAGATTTATAATTTTCAAATTATTTGTTATTTATAACAATATTTATAATGCAACACTTTTTTTTTCAAAGTTAAAACTTTTAAACAAAGTTTTGAAAAGTTAAAAACTGTTTCTACTGTACATTATAATATTTAAAAATATACAACATTAATAAGTAAACGCTGTAATAAAAATTATAGTGATATTAAAATAAATTATAAAATATAATAAAATAAATATAAGAATAAATATATTCATATAAAACGTGATTTTAAATATGACTTAATTATATATAAAACTAAATTTCAAATAAATTATATTTAAAAACAAATTTATAATAGTTAAACGTATCAAATTTCTCAACAATCATACTGATTCTCAGTCTCTTCTTAAATATAACACAAACGATTGGCTAGTTAAGCGGAAATATTGCCTAATGACCTCCAGTACGCCACGCTCTCATTACCAGAGAAATGATGATGAAATAATTTCCCCGCCTGTCAAACATTATGTCTGATATTTCCTCTCCTCTGTTTGACATGATGCATTATTGATGCAGATCATCATCATCATCATGGGCTCTGGGTTCTTCTGCATCGATCTGCTGGAGATGGACAGCTGGATCACGGTGGAGAGAGGGCGAGGGCGTCTCGATTAGCGCTCCACGTCATCACTCAAGCCTGTGGTGTGCATTACATCGCTGTAGCGACATATAATTAACTTCGCCTGCTTTGCAGCAATCAATGGCGCTGGCCTCTGGAGATTAACATCGGTCGACGGAACGGTCAGAAGATCCTCGCCTGACCTCCATTACCCTCGCTCGCTTGTTTACATGCAGGGACAGAGAGATGAGATTGACGCTGACTTTTTTCCAGGTAGCACACGTGCTCTTAATTTGAAAACTATAGCATATAGTAAAGAATTTTGCGCAATGAATATACGAGGGATATGGAGACATTTACAATACAATACAAATACAAAATGTACATCTTTAAACTGTATTCGTTTAATCATTGTGGAGTTATTTATGTCTTAAACATTGAATTAATATGCCAGAAAATAACCAAAATCCCAATAATACCAGAATCTCAATGGCAAAATGTGACCAGAAAAAAAGTAGTATATTTAATTATAAACAAGCCTGCAATGCACAAGGACTCTTATTTTTAGAGATGCACTGATCGACCGGCCAGGGATCGGAATCGAACGATTTCCCACATGATCGGCCCGGATCGGTGACTACGTTAGTCTTGCGTCTTTCCGATTCTGAGCCGGTCTGTTTTGTTGGCAGCAGCACAGGCAATAATGTCGGCGGTGAATTGACACACACACTTAAATAGTGCTTGTATTGCTCATAATTTCACTAATTCCCGCAGGTTTCAAGCTCATGCACCTCTGATCTATAGAAGTGGAAAACACGGACGGAATCCAGACTGACTTTACTGTATAACACAGAATGTCATGGAATTTGTCAAATTTTGGATGAATAAATCAAAAGTAGCTCAGGTCGCTTAAATCACACTGCGATATGGACGAGCGTCTGTGAATATTAAACCGCAAGAAGAGAATACATGAGTCCTATATGTTCTGTGTGTCTCTGTGTGAATGATTGCCGTAGATGCACAAATACGTTTATAACACACACACACAGAAGCATGCGTGACACCCGCTGTGTTACTATGACGACATTAACTTCATCTCCAGAGCCGCTCTGAGAGTCACTTTATGAACATTTTACCGTTTAATTTGAGAAAAACGGTCATATCATAAACACACAGAAACTCAAGATCTTCACGGCAAACCGTCAAAATAAAAGTTCGGTTTAACAAATACTGTTGTACAGTATTAGTACTATTGTACAGTATAGTGTACATATTAATGTACTACTACTACTACTACTACTAATTATTATTATTATTATTATTATTATTATTATTATTATTATTAGAACAACAACAACAACAACAACAACAACAATACAATGGGCTAATTATTAAAACTTTTAGGAATAATCACACAATTTTCTTACATGTTTTCATTTTAACAGTAAACCTCTGTTTGCCAAAACAATGAAAGGGTTTATTTAAATTTCATTTGATTAAAAATAAATTAATGTTTTATGCCTTCATTTGATTACCACACAACACAGAATTTCTGTAGAAAATAAATAAATAAATTCATAGGGTTCTATTATTGTGAACAAATTAATAATTCGTTTATTTCATAATCTCGCTTTATTCCATTGCATTTATTTGTGCTGTTGTTTGAAATTTGTGTATTCATATTTTATTACTGACTTTTTTTTTTAATGAAAATAAAATTTAGCATTGCAGAAAAGTAGATTTTTGTCTGGAAGAAAATTGTCATTGGTAGGTCACACTTACAAAAAAATAAAAAAACATTTTATCTTTTTTTAATTACCGGAATCGGCCAAGAAAACTGCAATCGGTGCATCTCCACTTATTTTGAAATGTCTTGATAATATATGCATCTTACAACCATCTATAACATATTACAATACAAACAACATACAACAAACATTGTCATAATTCATCAACAGTAGATCATAAGGAATCATTTGGCATAAATGTGCGGCCATATCACGATTACCGTTTTCAGGCTCCAGACCTCAAAAAAATGGTCATTAAGATAAAGTTATACCACTTATGGCATTTAATCCTTATCATCACCTTACATTTGAACACGTTTTATTTGCACACTTACTCCCTAAATACCTTTTTTTAGTCGCAAATGTGAGCGAAATGCTCAATCCCTGATATTTAAGCCTTATTATGAAAAAAAAAAATCTCACTGTATTTAAGTGAGACTGACACTGATGGCAAAAGCCTGAGATTGGAGCGTTCCCATTTACTCCTGGTGGCCGTTTCGTGTGGCGAGCGACATAATTAAACACGGCGGGTGAAAAACACATGGCTCGGAAGAAACAAATCGACTGCCATCCATCTTGCTTCCACCCGTGTCATTCCTAAGTGCAATAGCTCACGCCAAATGAACGGGCCGGAATTAAAATTGGCCGACACCCATCAAAATAATTCAGACGAACGCGGGAGTCGCTATAAATAGATGCGATCCTGAAAAGCCCATCAGTAATGTGAGTTCAGAGGCGCGGATGAGTGTTTAAGAGGCCGGATCAATAGGAGAACATTTGAGTAGGTGTTTCTCCTCAAAGCGACTCCATTGCCTTGCAGAGAAATCCATTTGCAGTGAGCTAATGATCTGCTGCTCGCTCTCCGCAGTAAGCAAAGTCTTTCTTTATTTATTTTGGGGACAGCAGGCTGGAGCCGAGTGGCTGGCACAGATAACTACCCGTCTCTGCTTGAGCCCAGCATAAAATGTCTGTTAATCCGCCTCTCTGACCAAACACACAACGAAAACGAGAGCGAGAGAGACCGATAACAAGAGGGGGGGGTTGTGACCATCAGATCAAGTTTCCGTCAGCTCAAATAGCTATTGACCAGCCCAACCAGCCTCTATCTGCGGTTCTTTTCTGTCAATCAGGGGAAATTAGAGAGGAGAGGAGCAGCAGAGACAGCGCTGAGAGAACAGTGAGGATACGAACACAACACACATTATTTCTGCAGTGTAACGCCAACTACAGCTGTCAAAGTGTGCAGTAATGGCAATGAAATGTTGTGTTTTTATATAGTAATAATTAACTGCAATTTTACTTTGACTCATTTTTTTTTTTATCAAACAGTCAAATGATGCCAAAAAGAAGTGAATGATTTAAAAATGAAACATTAAAAATATTTTAATAATACATAAAATAATCATGAAAAATTTAATTATTACCTTTTTAACAATTAATAATTTTATGGCTGTCAAGTGATTACATTTTTAATATAATTAATTACACGATGTAAATCACACATTAAATTCAGCTGAGAAATGACCCCAAACGATCATTTAAAGTCATTACTGTGTTAAATGAGAAAAGCATCAAATGGACAAAACAAAAAAAAGTAGCTTTAGAAAAAGAATATTTTATTGGATTCAACAGAATTTACTACATTTTAGGCTTCAACGGTCATGAGGGTGAATAAACGATTTCTGGGTGAACTTTTAATGGAATAATATAAATATGAAAAAAATGTAAAAAAACATTTTTTAACTATGTTTGGATGGATGGATGGATGGATAGCGGAAGGATAGATGGATGGGAGGATGGATAGATGGATGGAAGGATAGATGGATGGATGGATAGATGAAGGATAGATGATGGATGGATGGACGGATGGATGAAGGATAGATGGATGGATGGATGACAGATGAAGGATAGATGATGGATGGATGGATAGATAGCTCTATGAATGGATGATAGATGGAAGGATAGATGGATTGCTCTATGGATGATTGATTGATAGACGAAGGATAGATGGATGGAGGGATAGATGGATGGATGGATGAAGGATAGATGGATGGAAGGATGGATAGATGGACTGATAGATGAAGGATAGATGGATGATGGATGGATGGAAGGATAGATGGACTGATGGATGGATAGATGGATAGATGGATGGATAGACTGATGGATGGAAGGATGGATAGAAGGATGGATAGATAGATGAAGGATAGATGGATGGAAGGATGGATAGATAGATGAAGGACAGATGGATGGATGGATGGACTGCTCTATGAATGGATGGATTGCTCGATGGATGGATAGATAGATGAAGGATGGCTGGATGGATGGATGGATGGATGGATGGATGGATAGATAGATGATGGATGGCTGGATGGATGGATGGATAGATGAAGGATGGCTGGATGGATGGATGGATGGATGGATAGATGATGGATGGCTGGATGGCTGGATGGCTGGATGGATGGATGGATTGCTCGATGGATGGATGGATAGATGACGGATGGCTGGATGGATGGATGGATGGATTGCTCGATGGATGGATAGATGAAGGATGGCTGGATAGATGGATAGATGATGGATGGCTAGATGAAGGATGGCTGGATGGATGGATGGATGGATAGACGAAGGATGGCTGGATGGATAGATGGATGGATGGATGGATAGATGAAGGATGGCTGGATGGATGGATGGATGGATGGATGGATAGATGGATAGATAAGGGGTGGCTGGATGGATGGATGGATGGATTGATGATGGATGATGGATGATGGATGGCTGGATGGATGGACTGCTTGAAGGAAGGATGGATGGCTCGATGGACGGATGAATGGAACAAACAACAGACAGACAGACAGACAGATAAACATCCTTTTCCAGGAAAAAAGTGAGAGAGAATAAAGCTGGAGTGATTTAGTCTCTGATGAAGTCGCTGTGAGACGTGAACTCGTGGAGTTTCATATTTGCACTCCTCTGACGTTCGGGGCCGAGGGCCGATACTCAGTGTTAACCTCATCTTCGTCAATGTCGCCGCTAAGAAAACTGTCGACAGGATGATTGAAAATCAGTTTGCCGGAGCTAAAGCTAAACCCCAATACACAGATGAAGATTTTATTTCCTCTCACAGTTTTCCCATTAAATTCAATTTGCATGTCTGTAAGATGTTATTGTGTGTGTGTGTGTGTGTTAAGTTTTAGCTGGTCTCTTCTGTGAATCACAATGGTCAGTGTGTCTGTGAGAGAATCAAATACCCCGAGGGCTCTGGAGCCATTACAGCCGACACGGCTCCTTTGATTGGCTGCATTCAGCTGCCAAAAAAGGGAAATTGAGTTGTCGCCGCTAGCGCACAGGTAGCAATCACACTCTTTGGCGTTCAGTGCCGCGTCCCTATTGAACGGCTGGATATTAAATCCCCACAGATGCACACGTGCACACGGCAGTATTGTCCGCCTCATTTCCAGCCCAGCATCCCTGCGATCCTCCGGCTGAATTCAATAAACGGTGGATTCAAACAGACGACACACAATGGCTGCGTTCACACAGGGCATTTTATGACAATAAATGACATCTCAGATCGGCTAAACTCCACTGACAACTAAAAAAATGTTTGAAATTATGTGATTAAATCACATTTCACAGATATTTATGTTTTTTGAAAGAAGTCTCTTCTGCTGATCAAGCCAGCATTTATCAAAAATACAGAAAAAAGGTAATATTGTGAAATATTATTACAATTTTAAGTAACGGTTTTCTATTTTAATATACTTTAAAATATATTCCTGTGATCAAAGCTGAATTTATCATCATTACTCCAGTCTTCAGTGTCACATGATCCTTCACAAATCATTCAATATGAGGATTCATTATCAGTGTTGAAAACAATATTTATATATTAATATTTTTTGGTACCTGTGATAACTTTTTATTAATCAACGAATCCTGAAAAGTAAGAAAAAAAGAGCAGCATTTACTCAAAACAGAAATCTTTTCTAATATACTGATATGTGACACTGAAGAAATTCAGCTTTGATCACAGAAATAAATTATATTTTAAAGTATATTAAAATAGAAAACCATTATTTTAAATTGTAATAATATTTCACAATATTACTGTTTTTTTTCTGTATGTTTGATCAAATAAATGCAGGATTGATGAGCATAAGAATAATGTTTCTACTTTTGACCGGTACTGTACAATACATAAATGCATATATAAAATAATATATACCATAATAAAGTTGAAATATGATATTTTCCCTGTGTGAACGTACAGTAGCTGTTTCGATTGAAACTGAGTTCTAGAGGTTCCAGAGGCTCCCGACTCACTGAATGTCGTCATCACAGGAAACAGCGGCGCTAAAGTAAAGAGCAAAACATGATAAAATGAGCTGAGAGACGCTGAACTCCACAGAGCGAGAGAAAAGCTGGCGCGCAGAGATTTACAGGCAGAAACACAGATGAGACACAAACGAGACGGAGAGAAACAACAGTTGAAAGCCACCTCCTGAAGCGCTTAGTAACTGCGCAGGACCGCCACGTCTCTCATGTTCAAGATCTTTCTGCCTCGCGTCCCACGAGTGATTGTTACCAAGGGTTTGTGTGAAAGAAGTGTGTGAAGATCTCGGCATCAAAACCTGGAGTCCTAATGATGTCCGTGTCCCAGACACCAAGCGCAAAACAAACCCGACGGCCGCAGTCTTACGCTGGCTTTACAGGCTTCTCTTTGCAGCCCTCTGAGTTTAACAAGGCTGAGAAATCCCACTCATTACAGGCTGGAGGAAAGCGAGGGACATTGTGAAAAGTCTCCTCTGAATTATTCATTTGCATGATTTTCCCCACTTTAAGACTCGACCGCCTGAGGGACGAGAGCTGCTGTGTGAGGCGTAGGGTTGCATGATATATCAAAATAAAACGGCTTGGTGCGATTGTCAAACTGCACATTCTGTGATTTAATTAAGTAAATATGCACCGAGAGCATGCGTGTAAATGAACATACAGAGCCGCGCTGCATTCTAAAAAACCGGCAGCACATATTTTATTTGTCAAACCTGACCAATCTGGTTTACTGTTTGAAAATGAAGAAATTAAGATGTAAATATTAGCATTGTAATTTAAAAAAAAAAAATTTATTGACCTGATTTTTTAATTTTACAGTATTACAATATATTTAATATTTTGTTTAATATATAATTGAATAATAATAAAATCATCATAATAATTATTATTTTATAGTCTCATCGAATTGGCCAAAAACAGTATTAATGTGTGAAAACTCAAATGTTAAGTGATTCATTTTAAACTCTTCATTTTATGCAGACTGAAAGATGTTTGAGTTGGTCCTTGGAAACCCAAAAGCAAACTCAAACTATGAATATTCAGATTTTTTAAATTTTCCCCCAAATCCTTTAGCCCTACAAGGATTTTGCATTCAAAAAATGTTTTCAAAATAAAAGTAATATTTCTGCCTTTTAAAAAAAAATTTGGGGAATAAAATATTTTTTTTCTTTAAAAAGAATGATTCATTCTCTGTCACCAGTCACTTGGGAAAATTTCCTGGATCTTTTCATATCACAATGTCAGTTTTTCTCATTTCATGCAGGCCTAATGCTACGCTTTCTCATTGATATTTGTGTGCTTTCCTCTTTGCTCTATCCTCCCCTCCCGATCCCGATGCGCCACTAACCGGAGGTCTCGTCCACACGCTCCTCCACCGTGTGCTCCTTCTGATGGACCCACTCGCTGTTGCACTTGAAGTAGATCTGCGTGGCAGGCGTGGCCTTGCAGTACAGGTTGACGGGCTTGTTCTTGACGATGTACGCCTCCTCTGGCTCCATCAGGAAGTGCGGGAGAGGCTCGGGCGGGTCAGAGGGGAACGTCTCCGGGAGTTCACCCAATCCCAGATAGTCATCATCTACAGAGGGACGAGAAGATGAGAAGGAGTGAGTCTCAAACACAGAGCGTTCATGGGTGTTTTATAGGGATTGTTCATGTACATGTGTTTGCCTGCGAGGCTGGATGGGATGTGAGCTACTGTTCACGACGGATAAAGAGAAACAGATGCAGATCCTGTAATCTAATGCAGCTTCTGCATGTAAGGAAGAAAATATATTCCAACAGGCGTGTGGTCCAGATTTACACCAAACAAAGGCACTTTTAAAACAGACAGAGAGATAGAAAGACAGAACGATAGATAGAACAACGGATTGATGGATGGAATGATGGATAGAACAACAGATAGAACGATAAATAAAATGGCAATGACGGGTGGATGGAACAACAGAGAGATAGAACGACGGATGGATGAATGAATAGATAGATGGATGGAACAATAGAACGACAGATAGAATGACAGAATGACGAATGAAGGAATGTATGGAACAACAGATAGATAGAACAATAGATAGAACGACAGAATGACGGATGGATAGATAGAACGACAGAACGATAAACAGAACGACAGAATGATGGATGATGGATAGATGGATGAAACGACAGAACGACGGATGGATAGAACTACAGATGGATGAAAATGAAAGAATGAAGGATGGATGATAGATAGAACTATGGAGGGATGAAACGACAGAACGATGGATGGGCAGATGGATTGATGGATGGATAGATAGAACTACGGATGGATGGATATATAGATAGACAGATAGATAGAACGACAGATGAATGGATGAAATAACAGAACAATAGATATATAGAAGTAAATTCCTCTTCCTGTCATTCCAATTCAACTTCATGTGTTGTTCAACTGAAGTATAAGATGAAGAGTTTGAGTTTGAATTATGAATTTTCTACCCATTAAAACGGAGCTTGTGTGGCAGAAGCGTTTGCGTTCACACTCGTACATGCAGTGTGTTTGGTGCCTGAGACTAAATATGTAAGATTTCATTTTCCCACAAACCTGCGGCGGTCTTCTTCAACCGAGGGAATCTGGTTTATTTAATTCCACAGATATTTGTCTGCAGACGGGTAACGGTCCCTTGTAATTACGGCTCGCTTTCATCAGAGCCCTGCCTCACCGGTGTCTTCCTCATCAAACACAAACCTATATTTATCTGACGCTGGCGGAGCAACGGGGTTCATGGAGAAAAGTAAACAGGAACAGGCAATCGACATTCCCTTTGAGAACTACGAAACGCCACTTGAGACGGAATGGGCTCAATATGTCCCGAATCTGGTGCATAAGGTCTGTATGCTTGCTGGGGTGTTCTGAGTGGCTGCTGGAGTGTTTTGAGTGATTGCTATACCGAATCGGCTCTACACATCCCATGTTTGCCAGTTGCGTTCAATTATCTGCCCCCTGACTCCACGTCCCTCCACGAGAGGGAAGCGCGAGGCCATTTGCGGAGCCGTTCGTCACCTGCAAATACGTTTTCTATTCTTAACAACCGACTGCCAGACATCAATTATTTACACAGAAGGAGAATGAATCTTGAGAGAGACAGAAAGGACATCAGAGATTCCCAGCCCTCGTCTCTCGCCGTGGCCGAACCGGGACCTTGTTGGGACGAAGCTGCGACATCACATCGATATCAGTCGCGATGTAACGGGCCCGTGTCTGTGTGCTAAGTGTTAGGGGAACGAGGAGATGGAAGTGAACCAATGAGACTCCATTAGCACATGGAGCCCCAGGGGCTTCTGGGTAGAGAGTGTGTGGCTGCTTTTCATCACATGTAGGTCCTAAATCACACCTGCCCCGTCACCGGCCCCTAATCACCTGCTAATTGACGGGGAGCCATAGCCTCAGCTTGACCCCTCCCTCCGCCTGGGCCACTGTACACATGTGTGACGTACTGAACAGAATAACAGGAAGTTGAGGTCATTTTTAAAGGTGTTAACTAGATTTAAAGGGGGGTCTAATGTTATTTCCTGCATTCTGCCTTATTTACAATATTAACGAGCTGATTCTCATGATGAACATGGACAAAATGTCAAAAAACAAGTTGGACATATGACAGTATTTCTGTGCCAAATACACTCCTTCAGGATTCAAACAAGTTTTCTTCGAGTATGGCCCTGTATGACGTCATAAAGGGTGGAATTCCTTGTATGGGCACTTCTCCTGGATGAACACACACACACACACACATACACACACACACACACACACAACCCAGAGCGAGAGCGAGAGCGAGAGCGAGAGCAAAAGCACGTCCATCAACGAGCTTCGTTCGGGTTACGGGAGCCTTCGGTGGCGCTGGCGTTGTGTTTTTAGACACGAGATCAACAATGTCACTAAAGAAGTGTGTGTGTGTGAGGGAAATATCACCTTGTTCAGCTTCACAAATAACCCTGCGTTAAGGGAACAGTGGATGCAGTTTGTGTTTCCGGAGTTCTGCAAGTGTGTGTGTTTGTTCCCGGTCATGAGTGGAAACCGCAGGCGTGAGTGAAACTGCATCAAATGTGTGTTTTGTTGGCAATCGGTGTGTAAGTGCATATAATGTGAACAACACCAACGTATAGTGAATCGAGAGTTATCCAGGGATAATGCCATGATATATATATGTGTGTGTGTGAGACTCTTTAGCTCCACCCACTGCACGCCTCCACGAGCTCGGCTGTTTTCTGAAAGAATTGGTACAGTGTATCTGTCTTTTATAAATATGATAAACTAAAGGCTCTTGGGAGATATGAAGGATCAACACTACTCTATAGATACTCAAGATTAACACGAGACTGGCAGAAACTGTGTGTGTTATGTATTCTTTAATCATCTAGCAAAGAAAACTTGCAAAAAACTGGGTGGTTGCTAGATTGTTTATGAGCATTTAATCATACCCTAAATCCTGAGCAGCAGTAATACTGATATTTGACTCAGTGAAACCCACTTATTATTCATTGAACATTGTTGTATTTTATCATATTGCTGCTGCTGCCACTTTATAAAAGCAATAAGCCACAAGAGGCCGCGTGTTACGTCGATTTTACCAGTGATTTACCTCTCCACTTTCAGCCTGGGCCGAACAACCATGGTAAAATCACTGTAATAGATAGCCTCTTGTGAATGCTTTTTGGTTATCTTTAACAAAAATTTAAAAACGCACTTTAAAAACGGGAACAGGACATTAACATTTGGTCACTATTATAGTGACGCATTACAACAACACAGGGAAATGTACAGAGAGCCTCCCATCGGACGGTATCTGAGCAAACCAGGGCAGGTTTATCAGCTTAATAATTAGCCATGGACCAGAACCAAGACCCAGTGCGACGGCCAGCCCTGCTGAGCATGATCACTATCTCAGTCACACACACATGCATCCAAACATTTCTTGAACACTGTCCTCATGCCAAACCACTGACAGTCATGTAACGCTCGCAGACACAAAGACCGCCAGCATTTCAGACCTTGACCCAAAAACTCCCTCCTACAACTAGGAAAGTCACAGAGTCTGTCTCGCGGCAAGCCTGAGAGATCAGGCGGTGGCATGAAAGGCTTCGTGCCGTCCCTGCATGCGAGATCCAATTCGTCAGCAGAAATAATAAATAAAAGAGAATAAAAGAGGCAAACAGCACTCGAGAAATGGAAAAACATGACAAAAAAAATGCCCTCACGCCAACAAGCCTCCCATAGATTCGCAGATCTCTAGTGGACAAGAGACAGAATAGAGTTCACATTCACTCCTGCATAAAAGCCCACAATATATGCAGCACATGCGGCACCCGTCACACCTGCCCCCCTTCAAGGCAAGAAACTACAGGCAAAACCATTAGTTTTTTTTTTTTGTACAATTCACCTGATTTATAAAAAAAAATTCCCCTTGTAGGGGAATAACACCCCATAATGAGACTAATATGAGACCAGGAGTCAAAGCTGAAGTACAATAAGTTGACATGGGAGTTTACTGAAGACTCCAAAGGCCATAGAATAAGAGTAAGAGGATCCAGCCTTGAGCAAACTAAAGATACAGAAACACTATAGTCAGAAAGATAATCTGCTGACGTAATATCTACAACTTCTGATAGGTTAACTGTACAGATAATTCTAGCAACATCTGAACATGGTATTGTGTTATTTACACAAAGAACAGAATATTCCTTTGACATGGCCACATGCCTCTCACAACAATAAACATTCCCTGCAAAGATAGTTAGATAAAACATAGGCCAGGAACAGAAGATGAAGACTACATTCACACAGAGCACTGATACGAACTACATGATTCACTGTCATAGTTTAACATAGTTTATACCTGGCGCTATAAATACTAAAAAGAGTTCTATATAGAGCCCCACTGAAGGGTTTTTTAATATTGAGTCAAGAACCCTAGAGCTCTATATAGAGCTCCACTGAAGGGTTCTTTAAAATCGAGTCAAGAACCCTAGAGTTCTATATAGAGCTCCACTGAAGAGTTCTTTAAAATCGAGTCAAGAACCCTAGAGTTCTATATAGAGCTCCACTGAAGAGTTCTTTAAAATCGAGTCAAGAACCCTAGAGTTCTATATAGAGCTCCACTGAAGGGTTCCTTAAAATCGAGTCAAGAACCCCAGAGTTCTATATAGAGCCCCACTGAAGGGTTCCTTAAAATCGAGTCAAGAACCCCAGAGTTCTATATAGAGCTCCACTGAAGGGTTTTTTAATATTGAGTCAAGAACCCTAGAGTTCTATATAGAGCCCCACTGAAGGGTTTTTTAATATTGAGTCAAGAACCCTAGAGTTCTATATAGAGCTCCACTGAAGGGTTCCTTAAAATCGAGTCAAGAACCCTAGAGTTCTATATAGAGCTCCACTGAAGGGTTCCTTAAAATCGAGTCAAGAACCCTAGAGTTCTATATAGAGCTCCACTGAAGGGTTCCTTAAAATCGAGTCAAGAACCCTAGAGCTCTATATAGAGCCCCACTGAAGGGTTCCTTAAAATCGAGTTAAGAACCCTAGAGTTCTATATAGAGCCGACTGAAGGGTTCTTTGAAATCGAGTCAAGAACCCTAGAGTTCTATATAGAGCCCCACTGAAGGGTTCCTTAAAATCGAGTCAAGAACCCCAGAGTTCTATATAGAGCTCCACTGAAGGGTTTTTTAATATTGAGTCAAGAACCCTAGAGTTCTATATAGAGCCCCACTGAAGGGTTTTTTAATATTGAGTCAAGAACCCTAGAGTTCTATATAGAGCCCCACTGAAGAGTTCTTTAAAATCGAGTCAAGAACCCTAGAGTTCTATATAGAGCTCCACTGAAGGGTTCCTTAAAATCGAGTCAAGAACCCTAGAGTTCTATATAGAGCCCCACTGAAGGGTTTTTTAATATTGAGTCAAGAACCCTAGAGTTCTATATAGAGCCCCACTGAAGAGTTCTTTAAAATCGAGTCAAGAACCCTAGAGTTCTATATAGAGCTCCACTGAAGGGTTCCTTAAAATCGAGTCAAGAACCCTAGAGTTCTATATAGAGCTCCACTGAAGGGTTCCTTAAAATCGAGTCAAGAACCCTAGAGTTCTATATAGAGCTCCACTGAAGGGTTCCTTAAAATCGAGTCAAGAACCCTAGAGTTCTATATAGAGCCCCACTGAAGGGTTCCTTAAAATCGAGTCAAGAACCCTAGAGTTCTATATAGAGCTCCACTGAAGGGTTCTTTAAAATTGTATACGGTCTTTTCTGCTGGGGTGGAGAGTTGACCCTTAACAGAAGATTGTGTTTGTCCCAGCGGTGCGCGGGGGCCCGTGTTGGGCTCCGCCCCGTCTGCATGCCGTCACGCTGGGGGAAACCTTCACGCCAGACTGCCATGCTTTGATGCTGGTGCTCGGGGATGCAATTTGAGTCACAGTTATCACGGTCACATCTAGAAAACTCAACCACACCTTCCCCTCGGAAAAACAGGCCTGCTGAATTTCCACAGAATTGAAAACAAGAATAAAAAATGTGTATAAAAGTGTCTGACCTTGAATCATCTGAGCTGCTGAGCGTCTTTTAATTGCCTGTAAGTTTTTTGCTTTAGCAGTCACACCGCACAGTCGCCGCGTGACCTCCGTCACCTCTGCAAACTAGAACAACACGCTTAAGGCAATTAGCGTTTCATCCACTCTGATGCAATGTTTCACTGAAATCACTCGCCTTCACCCACAAACCTGATCTTAATCAGAAATCGCCCCCAAATTGCTACCATACGAAGTGAAATTAAAATTTAATTTCATACATTTCCACAGAGGATACTAGAATATGCAAAAGTGTTTCCACACAATCATATTATGCCATAGTACTATAAGAACCAAACAGGCTTTTCTGAATATCCACATGTGAATTTGGATTATGATGCTTACTTTGTTTATGCACAAATCAAATTAAAACAAATCTGGAGGGGAACCAATTGGGTTTTGGCATCGCTGAGCAACTTCTCCAGCTAAAACTATCAAATCCACTAGTAACCAGGCAAGTTGAAGTTTTTTATTATTATGCATACACTACTGTTCAAAATGTTGGAATAATTAAGATTTTTACGCGTTTTCAGAGTCTCTTCTGCTCATCAGAGCTGTATTTATTTGATCAAAAATACAGTAAAAAATAATGAAATATTTTTTAAATGTAAATCAGCTGTTCTCTATGTGAATATATAGTCAAGTGTAATTTATTCCTGTGATCAAAGCTGAATTTATCATTATTACTCCAGTCTTCAGTGTCACATGATTCATTCTAATATGATGATGTGCTGCACAACATTGAAAGCAAACATTGCTGCTTCATATTTTAGTGGAAACTGTGTAAATAAAACCAAAACACTTCTTTGAAAAGTAATAACCGTGGCATCAACGTGCCCCTCGATTTGTACAAGTACCATAAGATGCCCTACATTTATAAATATTGGGAGCAGAATGTCATGGAAAACTGTAAGGCGCGAGCGCATCTAATCCGCACTGATATAACAGCGTGTGACGTGCTCAGGAAACTGCAGCTGGAATGAAAGCTCGACTGCATGAACACAGAAAGAGATAGATGGAGGCAGCGAGCGGCATGGAAGGTCAGAGAGTGTGAGAGAAGAGTGAATATTCTGGCAAAAACTTTTCAATTGGATTTCTCCTGCTGGAATGGTTCATGAAAATGAAACCGCAGCCTCGTAAGCTCTGATATGAAAGGCGAGCAGCGCAGTGACCCGACAGATCACAGTACAGTTCAGTCCTGCCGCGCGAGGCTGGAATAACAAACACTTCCCACGTGCACTGCTTTCACATGTTTGGAGCGCATTTGAGTTTTCATTAATATTATTAACTACTTTTTATTTTTATATTTCACATTTTAGTAAATTTGTTGATTGTCAAAATCAACTTAGATAATTAATGTGGTTCTGATAACATAATGAGTTTCTGTTTATTAAACCAATCTCCTTTGTTGTATTAACTCAATTTTGAGTTCATTGAAATTAAAAATAAGGCAACCAGGTAACTTACTTTTTTTGTTAAACCAACAATAATTATTTACAGTGTATAGTTTTTATTTCAGTTTTTGTTATTTTAGAACTTCAACTAATTCAAACTAACGAAAATGTTGACTTGGCAACTAATTGAAATAGAATAAGTTAACAAATTATTTCAGTTTTCACATTTTTATTTATTTATTTTTTACTTCCATTCAAAAGTTTGGGGTTGGTAATATTTTGTTTTTGAAAGTCTCTTCTGCTCACCAAAGCTGCATTTATTAATAGTATATATTATTAAAATGTGAAATAACTGTTCTCTCTGTGAATATATAGTAAAGTGTAATTTATTCCTGTGATCAAAGCTGAATTTATCATCATTACTCCAGTCTTCAGTGTCACATGATCCTTCACAAATCATTCTCATATGAGGATTTGATGCTCAACAAACATTTATGATTATTATCAGTGTTCATATTTTTTGAAAACACTGATACATTTTATTTTTCTTTGATTAATAGAAAGTTCTAAAGAACAGCATTTATGTGAAATAGAATCTTTTGTAACATTATAAATGTCTTTACTGTCACTTTTGATCTATTTAACGCATCTTTAGTGAATAAAAGTATTTCTTAAAAAAAAAAAACACGTCTTACTGAACCCAAACTATGGTAGTTTATATGAACAAACATGTTTTTATTGGTTTTAGTGTCAGTTATCAATAATAACCCTGGTTTGGAGTTGCTCAAGAGATCTTTATTTGCTCTTCTAAAGAAAGGCGGTACAGATATGAGCTCCGATATCAAAGTCTCATCTTAACAGTGTCTGTGTGAGGAACTCGAGACCTACGAGCTCAAAGGAGCAAGTTCTTAAAATAAAGAGGTCGAGTCCGTTTGTAGCTCACCATGCGAAGGGAGCAACTCTTTGAAAAGCAGCACTGGATGCAGCGCGGACAAGATAACCGGCTAAAACAAGTGTGATAACATCCATGTAAGAAAACAAACACAGCAGCTGTAAGATCAGGGCAGACCGCTCTTCACCTCCCATTCATATGGCGGATCGGAGATGAAACGCCACATCGGGGGAGCCCGCGCTCTCTTTAGAGTTTGTCAAGGGCCAAACATCTTCAAAGCCAGAAAGAAAACCTAAAACAACACAAGTCCCCGCATGTGCCGCCCGTGTGCAGCGAGCAGGCCATGTGTATCCAAACAATCCATTCTGACAAGAGCTTGCTGGGAATAAATGGAGTAGGAAGTGTCCTCGGAGCCTCCCGGTTCGGGTTCACTGGCGGCCTGCCGCAACAGAGCATCTCCATCACCCAAAGCCTAATTGTTTTTTCAAATTAACACCGGCTTCCCCAGAGCAGCGCGTGCCACGTTTAATGCACATCATCACTGGATGCGTGTAGAAGCTGCGGTGAAATCCACGTCTGAGTCATTCATGTTTTGACATGATTTTAGTGCATCTGAAGTGTTTATGATCAGCACCTGCGAATATGAGAGAAACACTGAACGCTGGAGGGAAATATCGCCATAAAACGGGAAACAATCGGCAAAGACGAGAGGGAGAAACGCACGCGGTTCATTATTGCATTATTATTTTTGACGGCTTAAATAAACATAAGTAAACGGGACAGACAGACAAGACAGATATATAAAATCATTATTATTATTATTATGATGTTAAATAGCATTTACTAATAAAAGTATCATTAACAAAAATAGATTTATCAAACGTAATTCTAGTTATTAAAAATGACATCATCGTAAAAAAAATAAAAAAATACACATTATCAAAAGGAAAAAAACACGTTCAAAACGGCCTTCCTAATTTGTGACGGAATTAAATAAACAGCAATTAAATATCATAATTCCACAACATAAAAATAACGTCATAAATTGTACAAATAAACAAATAAAATATTATTATTATTATTATTATTATTATTATTATCATCATCATCATCATCATCATGTTCAATAGCATTTACCAATAAAACTTTTATCATTAACAAAAATAAATGCATCAAACTACTAATGATTAAATTACAGTAACTCTAGATATAAATAAATAAAATTGAAATTAAATTAAAAAAAACTAATAAACTGCATAAATGAATAAATAAAATTATCATCATGTTAAATAGGATTTACCAATAAAACTATTATCAATAACAAAAAATAAATGTATCAAACTACCAATGACTGACTTGCAGTAAATCTAGATATTAAAAATTGCACATTATCAAAAGATTGTCATTGTAATACAGAGCTGTTTACCCATTCAGAAAATGAAAATGATGTGTGTGTCAGGGTAATGCGTGTCTTGACATGATTTTAGTGCATCTGAAGTGTTTATGATCAGCACCTGCGATTCTGAGGGAAACGCTGAACGCTGGAGGGAAATACGGGAAGCAATCGGCAAAGACGAGAGGGAGAAACGCACGTGCTTGAGAGCGTTCAAAACGGCATCGCCAGCACGCTGTCTAATCAAGAAAAAACATGAGGTGCTCGCCAGAGCTGCCGGATGGAATAGCATGATTTGAGGAAATGAATCCTTCAGGAGCGGGACAGAGGCCTGATGTTTCCTCCTAAAGACAGGGAGTGAGGGAAACACAGTCAGCGCTTTACCACAGGACGATTCTGGCCGTTTGCTGCATTGCTCTGCAGAAAGAAATAATATTTGAACAGAGTTGTGAATCTGCAGCCTCAACTGAATGTGATGGAAATAACATCAGCACAATAAGTACTAGGGATGGGCAAGAGTACTCAAGTACTCGAATGTGGCGGCGACGATCGGCCTGACTTTAAAAATATGTCTTTTTTTGATTGGTTATGGCATTTTGAGCGGTACCTGAGGTCTGATTGGTTAGACAGCACGCCTCCAGACGGGTGAAATGAAGTGAAACTGGAGAAAGCGTGCACTCTTTTTAAAAAACACTGATGCATCATAATATAGCAATAATTTTTTCTAGTCATATGTTCAAGTTTTCATGTCATGTTTAAAATCATCAACATTAACTTTCATAACAGTATTAGTGTCCAGTTTATAGTTCAAGCCAACTAAACGCCCCCCTACTGGTGGATCTTCCTCGTGTGTATGAAAGCGGTGAGATCTGCACGCGTGTCACACCGCTGCACCTCTACATATATTCTCAACATGTGTGATAGCAGCCGGCTGACAGCGGCAGGAAAGATAAGCTCGATTCTATCTGTGCGCATCAGATTTATGGTTCCCGGGAAAGCACTGTATCACCCTCAGCGCTGCGTCTCTTCCATCAGGAGAGAGTCAAGCGTGAACGTGGATGAACGCCGGCATAAATCCTCCATCCCACTCCCTCTCGCTCTCATCCTCTGCTTTTATTTCTGCTCTCCTCGGCTGCTGCACGGAAAGCAAGAATGATGCGCAACATAAGGTGTGGTAACTTCAAACGGTGAACCTGTCCTACAGTAAAAGGCTTTCAGGACGTCAGCCACACAATTCTGACACCCATGATGATCTATGATGCACACACGTGACGTTTCAAACATATAATCACTAACCGTCAGATGTTAAAACAGGAATAACGTCCAGAGCCTTTCATCTGAAGTTTAAGACATTAATGAAATCATTAATGGAAAACAGGTCGGATCAATCCGGAGGTGAAACATTTCATTACGGCCCCAGCGAGAGAAATTAAACATGAATTATTCAACCAATGTTTACGTTTTGTGGGTGGGCTGAACAGCATGTTTCAGTTCATTCTGCTCCTATTCAAACAATGAAAATACGGTAATTGCCCAATCTCTAATGCGTCAATACTCAAGAAAAGAGAGCAGATAAGATTCTTACGAAACCAACAAACTGCAGAGAAGCCACTGTCCTCCTGGTTTTATTCGTTCTTTCTGTAAGCCTGGGTGAAAAACACACTCCAAATGTGTGTGTGTGTGAGTGTGTGTGTGAGTGTGTGTCTGTGTCTGTGTCTGTGTGTGTGTGTGTGTGTGTGTGTGAGAGAGAGTGAGTGTCTGTCTGTGAGTGAGTGTCTGTCTGTGAGTGAGTGAGTGTCTGTCTGTGAGTGAGTGAGTGTGTCTGTGTGTGTGAGAGAGAGTGAGTGAGTGAGTGAGAGTGAGTGAGTGAGAGAGAGTGAGTGTGAGTGTGTGTGTGAGAGTGAGTGTGTGTCTGTGAGTGTGAGAGAGAGTGAGAATGTGTGTGTGTGTGAGAGAGAGTGAGAATGTGTGTCTGTGTGTGTGTGTGTTTGTGTGTGTGAGAGTGTGTGTGTCTGTGTGTGTGAGTGTGTGAGTGTGTGTGTGCGTGCGTGCGAGTGAGTGTGCGATTGAGTGAGTGTGCGAGAGAGTGCGTGCGTGCGTGCGTGCGTGCGAGCGAGCGTGTCTTGTCTGATAACCGTTAACAGCAGGTGATTACTGCTTAACTTCCCAGATAGAAAGTTTCGACTGAAGGAAACACACAATCATTTCATTCTTTCTAGGTCAGAACAGAAAGACGCGGCGTCGCAGGAAAACACAGTTGCCATGACATTCACTTCAACCCAAATCAAAAGCAGGATGAACCCGGTTCAGCTGTGTAAGATCTTACAGAAACAAGGTTTTTCCTCTGACAACTAAATTCAGGTTTAATAATATTTCATACTGACTCCTGCCTGTACGAGTGTGCTGACATCTCCTGTATGACAAACCAAACACTGTCAAAACACAAGAGGTTGAAAACACAGATTTATGTAAAACTAATGTATGCATTCACTCTGAAATGCGTTTCGGTTTTTCCAGATCAGAATCAAAACTTCATTACAGCCGCTGTGGCCAATTAGAGTCGACATTTTTAAATGTAAGTAGTAAAATACAGTAAAAGTAAATATTACTAGTAATAATAGTAATAATAATAATAATAATAATAATAATAATAATAATAATACAAATGTAGAAAAATAAGTACTTCGAAAAAGATTAAGTAATAATGAATAAATAAACAATTATGATTAATAAATTGATAATACATAAAGAATAATAAAACAAACTACAGTAAAAATTTAAGTAAATAATATTAATATGAATAATAAATACTTAACTATATTAAGTAATGAATGAATTATGATTAATAACTAGAAAAAATAATACTTAAAGAATAAAGCATTTAAATACATTTAAATAATAATAATAATAATAATAATAATAATAATAATAATAACAATAATAATAAATATTTAGAAAAATAATCAAACAATTATAATTAATAATAATAATTTTAAAAATAATAAATACATTTTACTGTAGTTTACCACTTAATAAATATGTAAATAAATAAATATGATTAATAACTAAAAAAATAATACTTAAAGGATAAAGCCGTAAACTACAGTAAAATTTAAATAATAATAATAATAATAATAAAAATAAATACTTAGAAAAGTAATAATGAATAAGCAAATTATGATTAATAACTAGAAAAATAATACTTAAAGAATAATAAAGCAGTAAAATACAGTAAATTTCAATAATAATAATAACAATAATAACAATAACAACAACAACAACAACAACAACAAATATTTAGAAAAAAAAAAACCACCACAAATAATTATAATTCATAATCATTTTAAAAATAATACTTAAATGTTTTACTGTAGTTTACCACTTTAAATAAATAAATATGATTAATAACTAGAAAAATAATACTTAAAAGGATAACAAAGCCGTGAACTACAGTAAAATAAGTAAATAATGAATTATAAATACTTATAATTATAATATAATATAATACTATAATATAATAATATAAAATAATAATAAATAGATGTTTAAGAATATTTGAAAAGTAATACTTAAATTTTACTGTAGTTTACTGCTTTATTATTCTTTAAAGTAAATAATACTAATAAAAATTATAATTATGATTAATAATAATTACAATTAGTAACATTTTACTGTAGTTTACCACTTTAAGTAAATAAATAGAGTGAGCGAGTGAAAGCTATTGAATGAATGAATAAAATTATTACACGGAAGGTTTATCAGAAGCTTGACCAAATGTGTCCACGATAACAACTCATATATGCCATGTAAACATTTTACAAACATCTAATTATTTAGTAATTCCAATTAATACTCAACCAAACGTGAGGATGACCAGGCCCAAAAAGCATGTTTGCTCCAGGTGTATTCTGGGTAACAGGACGCAAAAGCAGCTGCCCGCTATCCTTCAGGAGCGTGACCTTTCCCTGTAAACAGGCACGTATCTGACCCACAGAGGCTAAACAATCAGTCGTTTGGCGTCTCTCCAGTCACACATCTGAGCAAACGGGCCGGTCCAGAGAGTTTGACAGCATGTACTGAAAACACCAGCCTTGAGCGAACAGCCGGAGGGCCGGTCAGACACTGAGGTGAGGGCAGGCGGAGGACAGTACTCGGCTGGAGTATCTTACTTCATCTCTACACCTACCTATGTGTTATCCAACAGAGTCCAGAGCCTAAAAATACTGAGATTTATGCATGCATTCGCTATGAAATATGATTTTCTTTTTCCAAATCAGAACCATAACTTCATTACAGCCGCTGTGGCCAATTTTTAAATGTAAGAAGTAAAATACAGTAAAAATTTAAGTAAATAATACAAAAAAATTGTAATTGATAAATACTTAGAAAATAAAAATATATAATTAGGATTAAGAATTTTGAAAAATAATATAGAATAATAAAGCAGTAAACTACAGTAAAATGTTATAATAATGGTAAAGTACTTAGGAAAATCTTACTTAATGAATAAATAAATTATTAAAATTAATAATAACAAATAATACCCAAATAATAAAGCAGTAAACTACAGTAAATAATAATAATAATAAAAATAATAATAAATACTTAGAAAAATAAATCAATAAATAATTGATCATTAGAAAAATAGTCCTTAATAAAAGCAGTAAACTATAAGTAAATAATAATAATAATAAACAAATACATTATTTGATTAATAATAACTAGACAATTATTTTAAAATACTAGTAGACATGTTTTCCAAAAAAGTATATAAATCTCCCCTGGTGGAAGATTAGTATTTAAGAATAGTATAACATTTTTAATTTTATAATCTAATCATTATGTTTAATAAACAACATCTTGTTAATTATACCACACAAATGAATGGTGCCAAATCAAAAATCATTGCGACATCCCTGAGTGAAATGATCTCATACCGATGTGAATATGGGATATATCGCCGAGCCCTACCGGGGGAAACTCTCGTTCTCTGAGTATCTGAAATCTCCATTCGGAGTCCACATTCCTCGCTCATCATCATGGGAAGTGATATGTACGGCGCACAGAGAGAATTAACTCCCAGGGTGTCATGGAAACCCAGCGCTAGTGCGGCTCCAAACCACCACCAATGGAAGCAAAACTACAGCCGGATACTGAAACACACAAAAACTCACACAACTGTGCATTTAGAAGAACTACAAGGCCAAAAAAAAAAATGACAAAGAACGACATTCTCCCAGCATTTCAAAGGGATGTTTTTTTGTGTGTGTGGTTTCAATCACACAGCCAATGCCTTGCAAGAGAGAGATTTATGAAGGGAAAAAAGTCTCTGTCCATCTGTCTCTCTCTCTCTCCATCCTCAGATGAAAAGCCATTTTGTTGGTTGATTGGAGAATGATGCTGCTACTTAGAGAGCAGCTCCATCAGCCTGAAGGAGCGAGAGGAAGAGCCCAGCGAGGGCTTCCTCCCCAGGGTGCAGTTGCAGTGATGGGTGAGCTGTCAAATGCCCCATTGTCCAAATTACCCAGCAAGCATGGTGTCACCACCAGGGACTAATTTACAGTGGCACGCCACCATCGCTCTGAGCGCGGGCGCCGGGATGGCCGTACAGAGACGAGACGTTTCCACCAGCGTCCACAACAAAAAAACTCTTCGTCCATATATGCATTTTTTTGTATTTTTATTATTTCTGCAATAGTTAATGAAATGTAAGCAAATAATAATAATAACAAAAGTACTAAGGAAAATATTCATTAATAATGAATAAATAAATTAAGATAAATTAAGATTTAATAATAACTAGACAAGTAATATTTAAAGAAAAATAAATCTACAATAAAATGGTATAATAATAATAATAATAAACATAGGAAAATATTAATTAATAAGGAATAAATAAATGATTATGATTGATAATTAGAAAAAAAACTAATAATAAAGCAGTAAACTACAGTAAAATTTAAGTAAATAATGATAATAAACAATAAATAAATACATTATGATTCATAACCATTTCTTTTTTTAAAAAACAAGTAGGCATGTTTTCCAAAATGTAACAATGAACAAGAATAGTATCTAAGAATAATATAAAACGTTTGATTTTATAATCTATTTTCAGTATTTTTATTATTTCTGCAATAGTTATGACAAATTTGCTTGTTTTCAAACTACTTTTATTAACAGAAACTGGAGTTTTTATAACGATATTCATTTATGTTCTTCAATAAAAACAAGTTATTGAGCGAGGAAAAAATAAAACTGTTTTTTTATTTAGTCCGATTATTTTAAGAGTTAAATTGAAGTTATTTTAATAAAAATAATGAAATATTTATGAATTATTAAATATTATATTAAATAACACTGATTCTCTTGATATTAATATTTAATGAACATTAAATAGTTCATAACTAAATAAATCATAAATAATATATATAAATGTACTAATTTAAGGGCTGTTAAATCACCCGGCATCCTCAAACCCTGCAATAAATGTTAATAAAGAGAATACAATTGAATACATTTTAAAAAGTATTACATTTTAATAAAGTATCAACTCCTAAAAAGTTTTGTTAGATATAAATAGAATAATAACGAATCAATATTTGACAAAGTAAGACTTTAGAGCTATACAATTAATGTGGAATGCTTTTTGTTATTGGGAGAATTAATATGAAGTTTACAAAAACTGTCGGAGACCCGCGAGAGATCAGGATAATCATCCGAGAAGCAGGATTTTCTCTAGGAGAAACAACTGAGATCTCATTTGAAGCCGTCAGCATCATTTCTGCTGACCGCGTGCAGCGACAGTGTTTTTAAAAGTGCGGGTCAGGGGTCAAGGCTGGCGTGGAGGTCACGGCTCGTCTGCTCTGGGGGTTTAATGATGATGCCAATCAAAGCCTGGTTCTCACTGTACTTCCTGTCACACGTGTCACGGCGGGCAGAGGCGCTCAGGAGGGCTCGTCAGCGTCACACATGATAATTGGCCGGAGAGGGATGCGGTCACACCCTGACCTCCACCGCCTCGAGGTCATTACAGGAGCTCCGAACAAACCAACAGCTCATTACTGCGGATCCAGAAGAGCAGGATGCAGTCGGCTGAGCGCAGAGACACACGGAATCACAGATGGGATCAAGCAGGCAATCAGTGCGCACTAAACAACCATGAGCACGAAGGTTTGGCTAGAGAATGCGTGGCTATTCTGAGCGTTTGTCACGGATCTATTATGATTTCCTCATGCATCAACAACAGTGAGGCTCTTTTACAGCTGAATCTAATGCTTCATAATTGATGAAGACAGTTATTAAACTGAAACTGAACTAGGGTTGGGTACCCTTCACATTTTAACCGGTACTTTAGGGATGTGTCCCTCAATAACTCCGGTACCGATATTTGGCACTGATTGATTTAATGTCAAAGTACTGATGTAATTCGGTCGGTGCCCTTAAAAGTACCGAGTTCAGAACCCAACCCTACGGTGACCTGAATCGAGCTGAATAATGACAGTCTTTTTAGAGAGTCAGAATGCATCTCATATTTGAGACCTGGTTTTTCCTGCTTTGAAACGATCTGTATTATATAAAGCACTGTAGAAATACTGTAAAGTTGGCTTGACTTATATAAATTATTTGCCAAAAACAAAATTCAACTTGTAAACATCACGTGAGACTGACTATAGTTTAGACGGGACACTATGGCAAATAAGAGAATTGTTTTATTATTATTATTTATCGATTATTATAGTATTTTAGATTTTATTATATTTTTTAGTTGTTTTCATTTTAAGTTAAGCGTTAGTACACTGTAAACCCTAACGCTCAAGATGATTAATTGGCTTGAGTAGAGCCAACTCACATTAAACAAATGAGCTCAATCAAATGAACTTTTATGAGTATTTAGAACTTTCCTTTTCTTTTGAGTTCTCAAAACTGACACATTTTAAGTCATTTAAATTCTCTATTCTGAAGTTATATGAACTTGTTTCTTTTAATTTAGACAAACTTAAATTTAACCGAAACTGGGCTGGGATTTCTATTTCCCAGCATGCTTTGCCATGACACTCAAAAGGGAGAGTAAATGCCTTGAGTGAAATGATCTCATACCGATGTGAATATGGGATATATCGCCGAGCCCTACCGGGGGAAACTCTCGTTCTCTGAGTATCTGAAATCTCCATTCGGAGTCCACATTCCTCGCTCATCATCATGGGAAGTGATATGTACGGCGCACAGAGAGAATTAACTCCCAGGGTGTCATGGAAACCCAGCGCTAGTGCGGCTCCAAACCACCAGCCAATGGAAGCAAAACTACAGCCGGATACTGAAACGCACAAAAACTCACACAACTGTGCATTTAGAAGAAGTACAAGGCCAAAAAAAAAAATGACAAAGAACGACATTCTCCCAGCATTTCAAAGGGATGTTTTTTTGTGTGTGTGGTTTCAATCACACAGCCAATGCCTTGCAAGAGAGAGATTTATGAAGGGAAAAAAGTCTCTGTCCATCTGTCTCTCTCTCTCTCCATCCTCAGATGAAAAGCCATTTTGTTGGTGTAAGTGTAATATAATGTTTTTTGTGCAAGATTAATGTTAAATTGGAGATTTAGTAGTGTTTAATGTTTTATGTTGGTTTCCATCATGTGACGAGTGGAGCGTGAGCTTAGTTCAGATTTATTAAATGTTTTATATTGCGGTCATCATTCAGCAATGGTGCTATGCTAATGCTACCAAATTGTTGGCAATTAACAATCATTGTTACCAATTAGCAAGGTAGCATTTATTGAATTAGCTAGTTAAAACTAGTCAAGTTTCCACTACTAAAAATATTTAAGTTGGTAATTTTAAGAGCTTACTCAAATATTTCAAGTTAAGAGCAATTAAAATGAGTACAAAATAAAAATCTGCAAGTTCTGCTTAAACTTTACATTTCTTAACTTTCTTCTTTTTTGATGTAACTGATTACCTATTCGAGTTGTCATTTATAATATTTTTTTTATTTCAGTTTTAAACAATCTTAGTACTTCAACTTATTTCAGTTATTTCAAATTTTTGCAAGTTTTTCATTTTATATTTCTATTTTAGCTTTATTTTGAATGAATGAAAACCCATTTTTAATAGTTTTAGAGTTGACAATAACACGAGAACCTGTGTAACCCGCAGCTCCTGCTCGACTCGATTCAGACTGAATTAAACAACCGCTGTGATGTTCGTCCCTAATTAAGCTTTGAACATTTCCTCATTTCTCCAGGACTCAGCAAGTTTCTGCTCGAGCGTTCAGCGTCACCCTGCAGATAAGCATTCACGTTTCCAAATGAACTAACCGGCTAATTAAACTATTTATATTCAATTCTGATGGCCTGTTGTGTCCTCTCACGCGTTTGTCCCCCGTACAGTTTAATATTCCTCACCATGATACCGAGGGTAAAAGTTTAAACCCCGTCTGCAAATCAAGAGCGGAGAAATATCAGAGAACATTAATGATGTCCAATTCACACACTACATCAATACTCAGATGAAAGTCAGAAGGACATGGATGCTTATCTCCTCTCACACAAAGGGCCGTGGGTAAAAAGGCCACGTTCACACACACACACACACACACACACACACAATCTTTCCCATAGTGCCTTATGTCAACCTGAACAACACAAACTCAGGCTGGTCTGGTAGTACAGTAGATTTTTGGCTGTGGTCACTATGTATCAATCACTGTCTTGGTGTCAGCATAATCTACAGTTGCTTTTCCAAACACATTCTCCAAATATTCCAGAATATAAACATATATCATTATAATACTAATACTTGAGGGAATAAACAACCTTGCTTTGCTCAAATGGACACACCTGAATACAAACGACACCAAAAGCTTCCAAACATTTGTTTTATAGTATATTCTAATCAACTGTTGAATGTTGTAGTCGATGCACTGAATGGTTATCAACAGTGTTGGGGAAAGTTACTTTGAAAAGTAATGCAGTACAATATTGCATTACTCCCTTAAAAAGTAACTAATTGCGTTACTTAGTTACTTTTTAAGAAAAGTAATGTGTTACGTTAGTTTTGCGTTACTTTTCCTCACCTGGGCTGGGCTTGTTTGTTTTTGTGAAAATGTAAAGACACTTCCACTCCAAAATTGAAATGATAAGACTCAGGCTGCAGTAAAAATGCAAATTCACATGTGTACAGTAGAGGGCGCTGCTCAAACAAACCTTTCAGCTGTGCTGCCATTCTGGATAACGGAAGAATAGGACGCAGGAGAAAAAAGTTGAAAACTTCACCAATTAAAACAAAAAAATCTAAAGTCATTTTTGCTCATGGTTTAACTGGATCATCGAAGGTCAGCAGCAAGACATTGGTCAATAAAGTCAGATTAAACGCATACAAATATTGGTTTTATTTAACATTTAGCTATTGGAGGTTTGCATAGTATTCTGATTTATACTGAATCTTTATTGTGCAAGTGAGAGAAATAAATGCTCGTATTTAGTCTAGAACTACAATAACATGTTTACACAAACGTCTCTGCACTTGCTTTCGATTTCTCTCAACATTGGGACCGGAGAGCTGTCAGTCAAATACATTTGAAAAAGCAACTCAGATATTTTGTTGTAAATTTGAAAAGTAATGCGTTACTTTATTAGTTACTTGAATAAGTAATCTGATTACGCAACTCAAGTTACTTGTAATGAATTACCCCCAACACTGGTTATCAACATATCATAATGCACAGATTGCTTTTTGGTTGTCTACTGATAAGGACTGATGACAATTTGGTCACACAATATTTACTCACAAATCACTTAAGTGAAAAAGCAAATATTAGCCAAAATACACTACTGTTCAAACACTTTTTTGTTGTTTTAAAAGTCTCTTCTGCTCACCAAGGCTGCATTTATTAGATCAAAAATACAGTAAAACAGTGAAATATTCCTCCAGTGTAAATCAGCTGTTCTCTATGTGAATATATAGTAAAGTGTAATTTATTCCTGTGATCAAAGCTGAATTTATCATCATTACTCCAGTCTTCAGTGTCACATGATCCTTCACAAATCATTCAATATGAGGATCTGATGCTCAAAAAACATTTATGATTATTATCAATGATGAAAACAGTCGTGTACAAACATTTACTGTCACTATTGATCAATTTAATGCGTCCTTGATGAATAAAAGTATTAATTTCATTTAAAATAAATAAATCATAGTGACCCCAAACTGTATAGTATTGTAATAATGTGTATACTCCTCCACACTAAACACTGTAAACCTCACTTTCACCGCTTGAACATTTAGAGTGTTTGGCACCTCAGTAACTTTAACTTTTCCCAGAGTACCACACACACACACACACACACACACACACACACACAGAGAGAGAGACACAGCGCAGCAGATCTCCAATGCTGAAGGACATTTAGGACTGTACGTGTCAGTGAACGAGAGACGCCCAGCGTCTCCAGAGTCCGGAACATTCTGACTGTCTGTCACACAATCCAGCGCTGTCTTTCTCTCTTTCTCTTCACACTCACTCACTCCATCCTGAGGAACGCAAGCATGAATAATCCTCCTCTCATCCCACATACCTGTACAAGCACACACCGCGCCTCCCGCGCTCGCGGCTCCCCTGAGAGCGCAGTCATTGCTCAAAGCTTGCTCTTTTATAGCCGAGACCTAATGGAGTTTTCACTTGCGCGTATTTTAAGTATCAACTTCACCTCCTGATCTCCTGCATTTGAAAGACACACAAGTGTGTCAACTGAGTGTGTAAAGTATGAGATGTTACAGCAGCTCAGATCAAGGAGTTCATATCTCAGATGTTTCTCCTTCAAAGAAATAAAAACACGACAATTAACAGATGCTAAATGAATAAATAGAGCGAGAATACACACCTATGACATTTTGATCATTTTGTTTTGGTTCATATTGAGAACCAGCATCATTTAAGTGTTATTTAATTACTGGTAAAGTATTATTATTTTGAGCTAGCTTTTATTTTTTTATTTTCAGTTAAGAATTTTGCTTTTGTCCTTATCATTTGTTTTAGAGTTGATAGAGATATTGAGGTCTGACGTGGAACACTTCAGTCAAACTATATATTTGTTTATATAATATTATATCTCTCTCATCGATATCAGGGTGAAAAACTTACACTGTAAACCCTAACGCGCAAAATAATTAGAGCCAGCTCACATTAAACAAATGAGCTCAATCAAATGAGCTTTTATGAGTATTTAGAACTTTCCTTTTCTTTTGAGTTCTCAAAACTGACACATTTTTAGAAATCTGAATTGTTTCATTGTTTTGAGTTTTATGAACTTGTTTCTTTTAATTTAGACAAACATTCATGACACTCAAAAGAGACAGTAAATGCCCAAATTAAGTGTAGTGTACTTTTTGTGTGTGTACTTTTTGTGTGCGTGTGTGTGCGTGTGTGTGTGTGTGTGTGTCTTTAGCTCCGCCCACTGCACGCCTCCACAAGCTCGGCTGTTTTCTGAAAGAATCGGTACAGTGTATCGGTCTTTTATAAATATGATAAACTAAAGACTCTTGGGAGATATGAAGGATCAACACTACTCTATAGATACTCAAGATTAACATGAGACTGGCAGAAACTGTGCGTTAGGTATTCTTTAAATGTTTTATATTGCTGTCCTGAGGAAACTGATTGGGGTTACAGTGTAGTTTTATACACATAAAATAGAAAATGTGAGATTTTTCTTTTCCTATGCGTCTCTATATTGCACTGAAAGCAATACCTGCAGCTCTTTATTAGCATGCAGACGATGACGATGTGAAGAAAGACTTGTTCGTGACACACCGTACGTGTTGAAGTTGCAGCGCTGGAAGCAGATGAGACGAGTTTGATGTGAGCTTGAATGTGATGGGGCACGTAATGTGAAGTCGCAAATCTTGGCCTGCAGCGGCGGAGTGGATCGGGACGTTTGCGAGTTGAAGCCGATGCCAAGCGATGTTGACGGCATTACAGCAGGAATCTGAACTAGCATGACCAGCGTCTTCAGCAGCTAATGAGCTAATGCGTTATGAAGCCCTCCGGCGAGAGGACAGACTCCTCCTCAATGAGCCGTCACACCTCATGAGAGCCGCCCAAACTCATTATCAGGAGGACCACAATCCTCTTAACTCCTCGACTTCACATAAACCTGATGGTGGAACATGGAAGGAAATAGCTTAAAGGAAGAGTTCGCCCCAAAAAATAAGAGTGTCACCATCATGCTCCAAAACAGACACAAAAGCACCATAGAAATATTAGAAAAGCACCACAAACTGTATGTGATACTCCACGTCTCCTGGAGCCATTTGATGTTTGAATTTAACACACTACAGGTGAAAACGTTACCCTAATAGACCTATTTCCCTAGTTGATTAATCACAGAACATTATGTTATGTTTAAATGTAAAAATAATAATTCTAATTATCTAATTAAATATGGATGCAGTGATTTTTGTTTTTCTATCATGTTATATGTTTGCAACAGTTCTTCCAACCCTAATTGATGGAGTGTGTAGCTTTTCATTTCTTAAACAACCATGTAGGAAGACACGTCATGGCCATATTCCAGGATGACAATGTGAAGATTGATCAGCTCAGACTGTGAGAGAGCATCATTTTCACCTCTGAGTCCAGACCTTAAACTCATTGAAAGTCTTTGGGATGTGCTGGAGGAGACTTTACAGAGTGCTGGACTCTTGCATTGGCCATACAAGATCTGGACCAAAAATGATGCACCTCTTGATGGAAATAAATGCTGTGATGTTATTTCCATTACATCACAACGGCTCTCTCTGGATCAGCGGCAGTGCCAATGCAGATCTGAATCGCTGTGATCGTACTTGTCAAACTTAATTAAATTGTCATTTAGGAATAAGATCGCTTGGATGTTTGAATCGTTTAATGTTAATCGTGTAGCTTCAAACTACACATCACCAACCTTATCACAACAGCCATCCTGTAGCTCAAACACTAGAGCACAACGCTGAGATCATGGGTTTAAATGTTTAACTTCAATGCAATGAAAGACGCTTCGGATAAAAACATCTGCCAAATGCATAATTATTTTCCTCGAGTAGCTGATATCTTCACAGAATGTTACACACTAAATCATATATTAAGGAAAGGAGGATGTCTACTTCATTTCAATACAACTGACATCAAGTCTTGTTTCCCTTCAGATACTCCAAGAGATTAATTAAATCATTAAGATCCTGATGAAAGAAAAACAATATCTTTAAAGAAGAGGCATCTCCGTCTGGTCAGCGTCTCTGCAGGAGTACAGTCGGAATATCTGAATATAGTGTTCATTTATATATTAAAGTGACTTTGACTTTTTAATCGCACTTTGAAGCTGAAGCTTTGGAAAAGGCTACAGATGCTCAGATGATCAATAATAATAATGTGCATTTAAGTGGGTTGATTAATAATCATTGCAATTATGTAATTTCATGCATCTGGATGACCATGTACTGTAGACCAGGATAAAATTTCTCCTTTTATGCTCCACAGAAATAAAATTACACAGGTTTGAAACAGCCTGAAGGTGCAAAAACAAAATAAAAAAATTAAATAATAAAAATAATTTAAATGCATGCTGTGCACTTTTTATATTCACTGCAAGTTTACGTTTTATTATTCCAAGTAACCATTTCTTTTTTAATGGATTTAGTCTTCGTCTACTATAATAACCCCAGACCGAGCAAGTCAAACAATGTCTGGAAAAGCAACAAAGGCATAAAGGAAGGCCACATGAGAGAGCAGCGAGACACGGGTGATAATGGAGGTGTTAACTGTAAATGACACACGGATGGAGTATTGAGGGGTCGAGGTGGAAGACAGACAGCATTAGACACACACACACACACACACACACACACACACACACACACACTAACTCGCTCTCGGCTATTGTAGTCGAGGGACCAGCAGGACCCGTGATTTCATCCGCACTCTTCCACTGAAGTAGGTCAACCAGTGATAATGGAAGGGCAATGAGGAGCAAGTGCTCACCTCCTCCTCTTCCCATCTCACTGCCATTACAGCACGAGAGAGAGAGAGAGAGAGAGAGAGAGAGAGAGAGAGAGAGAGAGAGAGAGAGAGAGACCCCCTACAGAGACACAGACCCTCACAGAGCGCCGTCACCAGCACATCCAGTCACAACACAGACACACACACACCATCATTACCACATCCCATACCTGCTTATTTGCATAAATGGAAAGAACTGTAAACAAAAACAATGACTCATGAGTGTCTTGAACGCCTTATGAGTCAAATGCTCTGACAATGAGACTCTTACTGAAGAAAATACAGAAATGTGTAATGGCTTAAATGAACAACTAACAGTCTAGTAGAAAAAACTTAAGTCGGGGGCAGCCTTACTTATTTCACATATTTCCGAACCAGCAATGGGCATTCGGGGTGATAGCGGCCTTGAGCAGGTTGAGCGAGCTCGCATAACAGGTCAGCATTATTAAATTGCAGACAAAGATTTTGGATAGCTAGGTTGGCTTGTATGTTTGGTGCAGTAGGGGGTCCAACTTCATATTCTTTCATAGGGCCCAAAATTGCTAGCAGCGCCCCTGTCTGTATGTATAAAAAAAAAAAATATCGATACTTGGTGCCAGAGTATCGATAACGTCTCGCGGCCGGAAGCATATATGCACTTTTCAAAATAATATATTAATTTAAAGATATCCCATTAACACGATGGTCATTTAAACAGCCATTGTATATATATATATATCAATTCGACTAGCAGCAGCACTGACGTTTAATCGACTAGTCTCAGACACCCCTAGCTCAGTGTCACACATTGTAGATGAAAACAGAAACAGGCTCATAGCTGATAATGCAGAGAAGCTTCTTTTCATCAAAAAGAACCTGCCTCTCACTTATCCGAAAAAGGCTTAGTCTTTAGTCCTGTACATATAGTACTGTACTATAGATGATATGATAACATATAATTTTCTGCTACTATACATATATATCTATTCCGTAAACAGCCGTTTGGTAAAGGTTGAGCGTGGGCTGGTGATATATGAGATGTCTAACATCAAATCATCTGACCCATCAGAACCAGTGAAACACACCAGTGACCAGCGGGGAATCTGCTTTACACACCGCTGGCTTCAGCTCGTCCCTCCTCCTCACTGTGTGACCTTTCAGCATCTCTCGCTCCTTCGCTCTGTTTTTACAGTAGAAGGTGATTCTGTCCATCTTCTCATGTATAACTCATTAGAGACTCCTCTGCCACAGAGATATCAAAGCTCAACCCCAACCTGAACTACACACAAACACAATCCTAATGCTAGAAACCCACTGCTTATTGGCTACTTTCAAAATTTATGGAGAATTTATTTTTCCACCAAAGCCCATTTATAATGCTTGTCGAGGTAAAAAAAAAGAAAAAAAAAAAAGTAATAATTGCAGTCAAAAACCAACATTTCTCTGAACAGAATTGCCTGATCTGTCATTGGTCAGTCAGTCAGTCAGCCCCGCCCCAAACTCACGCGATTGGTTAAACCACAAGTCGGAATGTTGGGCCGCTTAAACATGGATATTCTAAAAGTGTTACAGTGTTTCACTCTTCAGGAATCAAACGAATGCCTGACTTACAGTAGCCACGTTTCCATTACAGATTTGGGATATTTTCTAAATGTCGATAAAAAACTATTGCGAAATGACGGCGATTCCATTAACCGATGTTATGTGACTAAAAGTTTTTTTTTTCCTCTCGCGATAAGTCATTCCAAAATTATGCCACGTATGTTGGCAGGTTTATGTATATCCCAGTTACCGCACTGGCCGTTATTATTAATGGAAGGAGACGTAGGCGTGTTATCCAAGCATTAATGGCAAGGAAAGCACCTTATACTTGGGAGCGGCCACGGATAGGTGTTTGTGGGTGTTTCTGCTTCAAGGTCTTAAATGATCATGTGTGGCATTTCTTTGTTGTTTAGAATCCAGTATTCCTGTAATTCTATTGTCTTTTATGAGTTTAATAAAGAACTCCGTCATCTTCTATCCGACATATGGTGTCATCTTTAAAGAATGACTGTCTTTTACGTACGCAAGGTGACCTGTAAATGTGGGGAAAAAAGTTTCCATTGCAGTTTTGCAAGAATTTCCTTTTTCAAATTGCCTGAAAAACCACCTCATGCGAGCATAAAATTTTTTTTGCGATATATATGGGAGCTTTTGCAAAATTGACGCATATTTTCGATCCCCAATTTCAATTTGCGCAATTTGAAGGGTAATTGAAACACGGCTAGTGACACTGAAACTGAAGTCATGAAATAGTTTGTGGCGTGATCCAAGTCCTGAAAAGTGAAGCCAAAAAGTCTCGATCGCCCCCAGGTGGTTGGTCCCAGTATAGCTCATAAGCCCCACCCTCTCCGTGTAATGTAACGGGACATGGGACAAACTAAATCAAATTACACTTCAGATCATTTTTTTTCAAAGGTGGTTCCTATCATTTTAGGTAGTTATCACGCTGATGTAAGATCAAGTGTTAGTTGTTGTTTTTTTTAAATAAGTTTGGTTTTAGTTATTTGATGTTATAAAAACGGGGGTGTGACATGATGATTGACAGCTTCTTTGAGAAGTATTCGCTGAGGCACTAACAGGACTTTTTTCAGGATTTTCGAGAGGAGATTGGAGCTTTAATTTCTACATTTACATAACTGTTTATTTCACACCAAAATAATGAGTTGTTCTGCAGTAAACTGTACTAACAGATCCTGCGGGAGTGTGGGCGGGGTCTTGATGTATCGCGGATTTACTTCCTGCTCTCTACTGCGCAGACTTTGGTCCCAAATCAGCGCAAGATGTCAGCGCCATATTCAGACATTGGCGGCTTCACTTTTCTTCAGTGGAAGATAGAAGGCATGTCGTCCATATTTTTTAACGGTCTATGGGTGTGATGAAATGAAAAAAACTACATTAGCTTTAAAATGGTAAACTCACACATAAATCATGCCTCTGTAAGAACACTTGCCTGTGGAGTGAGTCCCCTGCTGGTTCGTATGATATATGAAGCACTTCTAAGCGTCTCTGGATAAATGTTTGCTGTAATGGCGGTTTCAAAGGCTTGGGTTTTCTACATCTTGGTCAGCGTCTACAAACGCCATACTTCCAGGGAGAAATTGCTCATTGGGCCAATTTAGGTTGCATGGCAAACACATTGTCTCCCAAGTTTCCACTGCCAATCTCACCAGCAATTGTGGCTTTTGGGTTTGCTTCAGGCCCGCGAGGGGAAAACTGCCAGAGCAACTGAGGCAGAAGTCCTGAGCAAGGGATTTTGGCCACTATTTCATTAAGGGTTTGGTGTTAGAGAAAAGGCCGTTCTCATTATACTGACGGACTGCGAGACGCACCGTAACCAGTGCCAAGGCACCCTGAACATGTAGGAGCAGGTTCGCCTTGGGTGACTGATTGCGAGTTATCAGAGAGTTGAGCTGAACAGACGAGCTGGTTACATCTAACGTCTGCTGTTTATGTGGTGATCATTGTAACTGCACAATCAGAGAAAATAAGGGCTTTTGTTGTCAGTCTTCACTCTTTCTGAAGGGATGAAAAGCTTTCCTCTCGGCACCTCCTCAGCATCGGCGTGCTCAAATATTTGACTCCGTTTGTGATCTGCAGCCCTTACAGACGTCTGTAAGGCTTTAAAGGCGAATGATCTTCCCTGTCAAAGCTGCGGTTTAAAATACTCCTTTACCTTTGTTACAGCAGAAGAGACGGAGAGGATCAGAGATATGCTTGGAGAATGAGAAAAAAAATTATCATACACATTTTTAACTCTGGGATAGTTTTCTTTTGTCCATTTTATCCATGGTTATGTAATTACTAGGGTTGGGTACCGTTCACATTTTATCCTTAAATTCAGTGCTGGTACCCAATGGTACTTTAGGGATGTTTCCCTCAATAACTGTGCAGAAACTGTAAGTCATTTATAGAAGTGTTATTGACATTATGCCGTCGCTGTCTGCCATTGTCTGTGGTGTTTGATTACTGTAATATTTACCAGTAAATAGTAGACTACTAGCTACTTAATTATTTGAATTAAAAAAAACAACCATATCATTTTTTTTATTTTTTATTTCATTTCTATGAAAAGATTTCCCACAAATTTTGTGTTTGTATTTTCTGGTAATCAAATGGTGTGTGTGTGTGTGTGTGTGTGTGTGTGTTAGATCAAACCATGCGTCTGCTCCATTCATTCACCCAGAGACACGCAGGATTTGTATTTAAACCGTCTTTTTGCGGTTCAATATTCACAGACACTAGTCTATATATCACCAGATGCGTCTCAGGTACCGAAATTTGGCACTGATTGATTTAATGTGAATCGGTACTCGCTACTACCAAAGTAATTCGGTTGGTGCCCTTAAAAGTACAGAGTTCGGTACCCAACCCTAGTAATTACCCTATGAATTTGAATGTTATGAATATATATACACACACACACACACACACACACACACACACACACACACACACACACACACACACATTGATACTGGTTCATGAAAACAATCACACTCAAATATACAGACAGCCAAAGACACAAGGCTTCTACAATACAGGATCAATTCCCAGCCCACGTGAAGGTGTCAGACATGCGTGCTGCGTTTGGGACACTGGGGCTTCAATTATTGTTCCCTGTCCTTCACAGAAGCGACCCGCACTAGCGCCGGGCAGCTGGGCATCACCCGCCCATGCCCCGAATCCCCCGACCGCCGGCCAGACAGCTGTGATTAATGTGCTAACTGCTCCAGTGAACAACACAACTCCTGAAACCACCAAACATTATCATAACATTTCACCTAATCCTAATCAATACCGCCAAGATTTATGGGACGCGTCTCAAGACCGGCTGTCCAGAGCCTCAAAGGGTGCCACCAATTCACCTCCAAACGCTCTGACCGGGCCAGAACTCCAGAAGCGCATGGAAACCGTCTGTGATATATTGAGAAACAGAGTTAGAGACTTCATTTGCACCATAACACCTTTTCATTTTTATGATCAGTCTGAATGTAAAAATTATATTTTTTTTCCGTGGAAAATGCATTTGCAGGAGATTATATTTCACCCTAATACTCTTAATGCAAATTAAAGCCGCTATTACTTTGTCATTTCTGTGATCAATGTCTAATTCTGGGTCTCAATGGTTCTCCACACAGGGAGGGATGGACGGAAATAAATTGATAAATTTTTTACAATTATTTATAATATATAGCTTAATTAACTTAATTATTTTATTAAAATATTCTTGTATTATTATTCTATTTATTATTATTATTATTATTATATACATTGTACATTTATATATATATATATATATTTTTTTTTTTTATTACACATTTAAGTGAGTAAACAAATGTCTAAAACAAATAATTGATCAATATTTCTTTACTTTACATAGTTAAGTCTTGCAGTCTGTCTGGTTAATTGTTTAATTTTGAAATTTCACAATTATTTAAAAAATATATATATTTTTACTATTACACATTTTTCACAAATTCTAAAAGTATAATTTATGTCAAACAGAAGAAATAAAGTCCTACAGGTTCAGAGCAACATGAGGGTGTGTAAATAGTTAAAGAGTTAGTTAAATGAACAATTGGTCATCAGTTTTCACATGCCCGTGTATTACTGTGGTATTACGGTCTCTTCCGTTCGAAGTGGATGTAAACAGGACAACACAAGTCATGCAGTCTGTCAGGTTAATTCTACCTCAATGAATCTGTAGCAATAACAAAGCTAAATATATGGTTGGTGCTTTCTTCTATTTATCTATTTTTCTAGACTACATAGACTTCTGCTGTCATAGCTCTGTATTACAGCACATCTATTCTCTATAAAAGGCAGTAAAGCCCTGTTTCTATTCTATTCTCTATTCTATATCATGTGATGCATCTAATCTCTGAGCAGCACAAAAGCCACCTCTCTGTAGGTGACGGATGCATGAAGTGCATGCTGTAAAAGTGCAATTTTGCACAAAGACTGCCTTTGAGACTTCTGGGTCTAATCAAGCAAAGCGAGGAGAGAAGAGCGCCCGAGGGCTCGGCACCGAACCACTGGCCGGCTCCCCTGGGCCGAGTGCACACGCCATCAGCTGGAAGAGGACGAGGGCAGGTCGGACTGTGCAGGTCGGGTCGTTATTCAGTGTGGAAATCCTTTAAAATGGCCAAGCACTGCATTATTTTCCCGAGCAGCGTTGTTTCTGCAGGACAGCGTGGAGCCGCTGGATAACCTGACGCCAACCTTGAGCCAAAATCTCAAATGCAGCTTAAGTGACAGTGTCCATTAACAGACCGTCCTGCTTTGCAGAAAGTGTCTTTTTCCCCCGAAAGCAGGCGCCACTTTATCACCGCACCTTTTATGCAGCCATCAGACCATAACAGGGAGCCTGTGCTCAAATATGACACGACAGATCCGGCACAGTGTTATGAAATACATCTCAGTGTCTAAAGAGAACCAGCAACATCTGGCATCAAATCTTTAAAAGATACACAGGTAAACAAAACATTCACGAGCGGAGCGGTACATTCTGATTTTATGCCTGGGAAATAATTTGACAAACAAAAAGTCTGGTTTAAAAAGAAAAAGTCAATTTTAAATTAAAATATTATTAATAAATGCATATTTATTTTAAAATGATCTTTAAACATTTTTCATAAATTTAATTGATAAAAAAAAAGTTTGTGCTGTTATTTTTTTTTATCTGATAAATTAATTGATCGAAAAATGTAAATGTTTTCGTGCTGTTAAAAAGAATTAATTTGCTATCGCTATTAATTTAATATCTTATTTTATGTTCTACAGAATGAAGAAATAAAGTCCTACAGGTTCAGAACAAATGATGACCGAATGTAAATTTTTGGATGAACTATCCCTTTAATTAGTTTTCACATGCCCGTCTATTACTGTGCACATCAGGGGCCGTACTCACAAAACATCTTAAGGCTAAAAGTAGCTCCTAACTTGCCGATTTAGGAGAAACTCTTAAAAATAATGGGTGTGTCAGTCCTAACTTTAGGACTCCTAAATTTTTGCTCTGAGAGTATTTCACAAAGCATCTTAAATCTGTGAAACGTTAGGAGTAGTCAAGAGAAACAAACAATCTGTTGCAGACCTTCCTGTCTACTCACTGTCCCATCATAATAAAAAGGCAAAAATGCAAAAAATAATATTTATTTATTAAACAAATAAATAAATAAAAAAGGAAATAATGTCTGATTATCTGTGGCAGTTGTTCCACAAGTCCACACTTACAAATGATCAGATGGAGTAAAATAAGCCTATTTGGCGTGCTGTCCGAGGGGATCGAGGGCTCCGAGCTCAGAATTTAGCCCAAACCCAGAGTTCTCCCCGGATGGGTCGAGATTGAGTCGTCGGGGTGGCGGAGGGATGCAGAAAGCTGTCGAGGTAACTAGGGGTGAGTCGGCTGTATACACTCGAGCGGATTAGATAGTGCTTCTCCCGAACTTCGTTTATAAAACATCATTTGTCGCTTGAATTCTGCAATCTCTCGAGATGAAGACCTGTAAGAGGCCGACAATTAGCTAAACATACACATGTTTAATTAGTGACACACTTTAAAATCCTTTATATAAATATGGCAACACGATACCTCGTTCTACAATATTTCTATGCTTAAATCACTGACAGAGACCCCTCCCCTATCAGCCAATCACTGTGGGCATAGTTAGGAAGCGTGATGACATCATCCATAGCAACGAGGTCAACCCCGCCCTTACTCTTAGCTTAAGACTTCTCTCTGTTTCTTAGTTGCTCTCAGCAGCTTTGGGAATAGGAATAAGAGAAAACTCTTAACTAAGAACTTTTACTGCTATTTAGGAGAACTCTAGTGCTAAGATAAAATGTTTTGTGAATACGGCCCCAGGTCCCAGGTCCGTTTGAAGTGGTGGTTCTTTACCAGAATAACCTGCAATAACCCGCAAAATGGATCAGATATTATGCTGTTTGTTAAAAATGTCACCGAATGAAACCACTCCTTTCCCAAGTGCAATGGAGGAAAAGTTTCCATCAGCCCTCAGTACCGAGCTGAGACGTCAAAAACACAACAGCAATGTGTCCCTGACCAGAACCTGGACCACTCCGCCACAGAGAACATCTCAGAGGAGCGCCAAGAGCCCGTCAGCTAACAACTGAAGAAACCACATCAGAACCCCGGAGGAAATGAGAGGTTTGTTCCCGCTTCACTTTGATTTGGAGAGGTTTCATAAGCAACAAATTTGATTTAAAGTGGGAAGAACCTCAATGGCGACTTGTTTTGGTTCCAACTCAAGCCGTTGATTCATGATGAGCTTGACAATTACATCACCGATTGTGTTTATGCAACACATTTTGTGGCACATCCTTCAGTACAGGAAGCTCATCAAACACATCTGCTCCCCAGACAAACACACACGCGTAACAGAAGACACGGAGACAGCCAGAGATTCGTCTCCTGTGAAGTGTGCACTTGGTATTATTACATGTGAAGCAGGAGAGATTAATGAGATTACAGAGAGAAACAAAGAAAGCATTCTCAATACGTTACTATCCTTAACTAAAACCATTTCCGGTTAACTTTTACTGAAAAAATAAATAAATAAATAAATAAATAAATATATATTTTATTAAAAAAATACAATTATTGCTTTTAATATTCTTATATTAAAAATGTATACATAAATAATTTTTAAAGTAATAAATACTATGTTATATATTTATACATATTTACAATTTATAAATTATGGATAAATACACGTTTTAAAAATAATTAAAATACTGTATATTTTTATATAAATAAAAAATAAAAAAATATTAAAAAAAATAGCATTTTTAAGTTAATAATTTATGTATAAATATATATAAATGATATAAATTACATAAAATTATAGAAAATTATAGAAAATTTATTTAAAAAAATTATATAAAACTTTTCCTCCATTGCACTTGGGAAAGGAGTGGTTTCATTTGGTGACATTTTTAACAAACAGTATAATATCTGATCCATATTGCAGTTTTTTTTTTTTTTTTTTACATATATTTCTTTTTGCTCTTGTACGGACCCTGTGGCGGCAGCGGGTGAGCTGAACCTCTTCAAATGTCATCGCCCCTTCAAGAGGAAGCTCTTTTCCTCCGGAAGAACGGGCTGCTCGGGTCACGAGGTGTAGAGATAGGGGTGAGGGCAAAGGTTAACGTCATTACAGGCTGGGTGGTGCGGCAACGCCCCTAGCTCTTCTTTTTCTCTCGCCTTCTCTTTCTGCTCTATTTTTGATGAGTACAGGGACCCGGAGAGCTGGCGCTGTGGTGTTAATATTTCATACAGCCATGCAATAACACCGACAACATCTTCCCCCTCCCTGCCATGCCCGACGGCGACGGGGCTGTGGCGGCACTCGGCTCACAGAGGCAGCATGGAGAGCAGGTGTAATTTGCAAATGCTAATTGAACTCCGGCACGGGTCAGCGAGCTTTCCTGTCTTCTCAAAGCTCGACGCGCACGGGCCTCCAGCACCAGCCGCCGATATAAGACACATCCCTTGCCGTAAACAGGGAAAAGCGGCCAGCATCCCATCATCCGCGGACCCAGCCGTCTATCCCAGGCCCGTCCAGATGCACAAGGACACATCCTTTGAGCGCGTCTCCTCTGATAATTCAAGGTTGGATTGAGGAGTGTTGGCAGGTCAGGTGGGAAGCAGCCGTTCCAAAAACAAACAGCATTTTTCTCATCATCTCTGGATAATTGAGTCTTTTTGCTGGGGTTGTTCTTCATCACGGTTCAGCAAACACCGTCTCCAAATCATGAGTGTGACACATCAATTATAAAACAAATATCCCAATCATGTTTAAAGCGAGTCATTTTTACAGCTGCCATTGGTCAGACAAACAGGAAGCCCCGCCCCAAACTCACACCATTGGTTGAGCTAATGTCGTTATGTTCGAATCGATTCATAGTTTTTAGTCTCGTGATTGGCGCAGAGAGAGCAAAACACCTATAAATCCATCCGTTTCAAGCCATGCATATTTAGATAAACTCTCAGTACAAAAACAAAATGAACAAAATGCAAGTTGTGTGTACCGTTAAATCCGTACTAAATACTGCATGTGCGTCTACAGCAGGACATGTGTGCAAATGCTGCTCAAAACGCCATGTTCCTCGCCAGATGAATGAGAAGGGGTTTTAATCTGAATAAAGGGCTAGTAGGATTGTAAAATGAGTCGATGTGATTAAGCAATTTAATTAAATGATCAATCAAATAGGCTATAACGACTAATACAACACGTCACCAACGCCGCCTCAGATGCTGGTCAGAATGTGTGGACGCTCTTCCTGGAACAACACACTGAAAACACCAACTAGACCCAATGAATTCCTAACGAATTATTACAGTGGTGTTCTCATTAATGTTATGTAATATGACAGTCCCAATCAGAGTGATTATTAGTTGTGCAGTGCTGTTTGAGCTGCGCGCGCTGAAGCGGATCACCGGCACGCTTCACTACCGTTAATGCTTAACCAAATGCATCCTATATGAGATCAATCAGCTATAGATAGGCCTACACAAAATAAACGCAATATTACAACTTACATTTGCACAAAACAAAAGGCTACGAATGCACACGCAAACTGTCGTGATGAAGCTGTAACTCCAGTTGGTTTCAAACCTACAGTAACTCCGGTAAATATGTAATATTTACGTCGCAACACGAAAATAATATTCATGAGCAAAGTTTAAAAGTCGTATCTTGCAGTCCCTGTACGTTTCAGATGTTTGCATTTGTGTAAATCAATACAAATATTTTCATTAAGAATTACAAGTATGCAGAATTGCTGATCGCAACAGAACTGGCGTAGTGAAACGTTTCCATCAGAAGCATTTTAATTACAAAACTCCTTGCAAATAAAATGTCAGCATAAACACCACTCACTTGAGGGGCGCTTTCAATCAGAGAAAGGTTTTTTTCTGTCATTTAAACAGCTCTTCAAACACTGTGATTCTCAGTAATGAGCCTAGAGTTACTTGGCAAGCCAAGCCGAGAGGTTACGATAAGAAGAAATAAACTTTGCTGCTTGCATTTCCAGTGTTTCTGCTGGTGATGTGTGTGTCCAGCATCCAGAACCAACGGTCAGCTGTAAATCCTCATTATTAGTGCTTAAAGTGACATGTCAGGGTAAAATACAGGTCAACGGCAAATTCAAAACACACGGGAGTGCAGCGAAGTCGTATATCAGTCCTCACGTCTCGCGGTGTTGTGTTCGCGACCCGGCTTTAATTAGGGTCAAACATCGTTGCCTGTATTTGTTTTCATTTGTGAGATTTATACGTCTTCATTTAGCAGCTGGAAAACACGCAGCAGACGTTCAACATGCCTAATTGATGAAAGAAAATGTTTTTCCATGCAAAACACACACACGAGTCAGCTCTCAGCACACGGCAGATAAACAAATTTATGGTGGGTATTTCAGACAGATAATGCACCGGAGAGACACGCCAGCCAGTCGTATTTATTGTAACTTTTGCTGCGTTTAAACGTGCATTCTCTGGCCTCCATTCAGAAGCTTAAGCTTTTGATCGGTAAGAGTTTTAACGTTTTAAGAAGTCTCTTCTGCTCACCAAGGCTGCATTTGTTTTATTAAAAATACAGTAAAAACAGTGAAATATTATTAAAATGTAAATCAGCTGTTCTCTATGTGATCAAAGCTGAATTTATCATCATTACTCCAGTCTTCAGTGTCACATGATCCTTCAGAAATCATTCAATATGAGGATTTGATGCTTGAGAAACGATGTATCAATGTTGTGTAAAACATTTTTTCAGGATTATTTGATGAATAGAAAGTTCAAAAGAACAGCATTTATCTGAAATAGAATCTTTTGCAACATTGTGCTACCGTTCAAAAGTTTTGGGTCAATAAGAATCTTTTTTTAACTTAATACATTTATTCAGCAAGGATGCATTAAATTGATCAAAAGTGACAGTCAAGGCATTTATAATGTTACAAAAGATTTGAAATAAATGCTGTTCTTTTGAACTTTCTATTCGTCAAAGATAAAACAAATATGAACTGTTTTCATCACGGATAATAATCATAAATGTGTGTTGAGCATCAAATCCTCATATTGAATGATTTGTGAAGGGTCATGTGACACTGAAGACTGGAGTAATGATGATAAATTCAGCTTTGATCACAGGAATAAATTACACTTTACTATATATTCACACAGAGAACAGCTGATTTACACTGGAGTCATATCTCACTGTTTTTACTGTATTTTTAACAAAATAAATGCAGCCTTAAATGAGCAGAAGAGACTTCTTAAAACATTAAAACTCTTACCGATCAAAAACTGTTCGGCCTCCTCCATGTCAAACTCCCGAAGCTCTCACACATGCATTTATGCGGTTTCATTTGAGAAAAAAAAATAATTTTAATCAGCCAGAGCCAATAGGCCGTATAAAGCGCTTCCTGTCAATATTCACATCCTATGAAATTACACACGCAGGGAGTTAATGTGCGGCGCTGATCTGCTGGCGATAAAACGCGCCTGCACATTGTTCATATCTGCGGTGAGCAGCGATGCCCATCGATCCTCACACACAGCAGTTGTCCAGTCATTCAGTAAAACAACGACTTATCATTATCATCTGTCATAGATGGCAAGCCAACACTAATTCCTGCTCATCAGAGAAAGCACGCATTATTATATAAAACCGTCCCTGATTGCTCTCATGCTGCCAGATAACTAGAGAAATACAGTCTTCAGTGGAGCAACAATCAAACCCCTGACACAAGCATTAAACTTCACCGTTACATCACAATCTGCAGACATGAATGATTCCTCAAATCATGCATCAGGACGTCCTATAAACATTAAATTAGAATGATAAAGTGCTACATTAAAAGAACATCATGAATCAATATTTTACACAAACTCACAGTGCTGGATTCATATCTTACTTGACCAAATGTGAGGCTGTGAGTGATTGACCTCATATTATCAGGTACAGAAAATATACTTTAATCTTCTACTTTAGCTTGTGAAATTAAACTTCTACCCTTACTACAGTAGTGTTATTTTAATACTATTTATTAATTTAATTAAAGGGCTCATAACACACACAGTTTCTGCCAGTCTCATGTTAATCTTGAGTATCTATAGAGTAGTGTTGATCCTTCATATCTCCCAAGAGTCTTTAGTTTATCATATTTATAAAAGACAGATGCACTGTACCAATTCTTTCAGAAAACAGCCGAGCTCGTGGAGGCGTGCAGTGGGCGGAGCTAAAGACACACACACACACTCATCATGGCATTATCCCTGGATAACTCTCGATTCACTATACGTTGGTGTTGTTCACATTATATGCACTTACGCGCCGATTGCCAACAAAACACACACATTTGATGCAGTTTCACTCACGCCTGCGGTTTCCACTCATGACCGGGAACAAACACACACACTTGCAGAACTCCGGAAACACAAACTGCATCCACTGTTCCCTTAACGCTGGGTTATTTGGGAAGCTGAACAAGGTGATATTTCCCTCACACACACACACTTCTTTAGTGACATTGTTGATCGTGTCTAAAAACACAACGCCAGCGCCGCCGACGGCTCCCGTAACCCGAACGAAGCACGATGATGGACGTGTTTGTGTTCATCCAGGAGAAGTGCCCATATAAGGAATTCCACCCTTTATGATGTCACACAGGGCCATACTTGAAAAAAACTTTCTGAAACTTGTTTGAATCCTGAAGGAGTGTATTTGGCACAGAAATACTCTGTCACACGTCTAACTTGTTTTTTGACATTTTGTCCATGTTCATCATGAGAATCAACTCGTTAACAGTGTAAATAAGGCAGAATGCAGGAAATAGCATTAGACCCCCCTTTAAGGTCTCTGATCATAGCGATGTGCCTATCTTTGCACAAATTCAGCACTCCAGACACATTTATTTATACAGCAGATTGCATTAAAGCAGCAGCTTTACAGTATTAAACATGAAAAACAGTGTCAGTGTCACTTTCAGTTAGAATTACAGCTTTAGGTTCTGCTTTAAAGCGGCTCTCAGTGTGTACATGTTTTTACTCACGTCTGACCTCGACCGACTGAACAGAAGTGAACCGGAGAAGATTTCCTCGTCAGAGAAGGCGGAGCCTCAGAGCCACACCCACCTATTACAGCACCACCACAGACCAATGGAAGTTTGATGTTTTTACCAGCCAGAGCGAACTTTTCCGAGCGAAGTTCGGACTCCAGAAACGAACTCCAAATGAACTTTGTTCTGTTTGACATGACATCATACCAGTTCATTCCTCAATTCCGTTTGTGCATTTAGCTTCTTTTTTTCCCAGTTTTAGTCATTTTAGTTGCTGCAACATTTGTGTTTTTTATACGTTATTACACCTTTATTTTAATTAATGAAAAACAATCATCTTTAACTTCCATAGTTCAACAAAATGTTTTTGTTCCCATTTGCCCCAATATTAATAGTTAAAATCCACAATAGCGTCTCTATGACTTTCCAAAAGAGGGAAAAAAGTCATATTTACACCATGTAAAAGTAGCAGTTCCAATATATGTAAATAGTAATTAGATGCTATTTATTCTTTATTTTGACAGATGCATACGATTTGCACCTCAGTATTGTTGTACATTAACAGGATGCAATAATAACAGTGTAAATTATTATATTTATTACAATTATTAAATGGATGCCGCCTTAATGGTACAATAAAAACCCACCCAATAAATACTGTATTATTATTAAACATTTCAATAGGCACTTTATTTTCCACTTTTAGAACATTTTCTTCATTTTTATTGAAAGTAAATGCCTTTCCGAAGTGATATGTGATGGGGAAAAGGGAGAAGAGCAAGCTCAGCAAAAGGCGGATTCGACCCGAACCCGATCGCGACAAAGCCAAGATCCTTAAGCCTCACGCTCTACTGACTGCGCCACTGAAGATGTTGAAAGATCAGGCATTGTTGGGAGGAGCTAGTGCAAATAGCGCTTGCCAACAAGGCTTGGTGTAAATAGACACTCCGGAAAAAAAATATTAAGAGCTTGATTACGTTTTTCAGAAGAGAGACAAATGTCAAATTTGCTGTCACTCCCTCAGCAGCATTGATTTAATTTAATGGCAAGGTATAGTAATATAAATTTACATTAAAAAAAACCACAAGATTTATGTTGTCAAGTCTGTGAACAGGGTCTATTTGCTGCTTGGTTTGAAAGTAACTTCTGTGTGAGCTCTGCTTCATACATCTCTACACTATTGACCTTTTTTGTATGTGAGATTCAGTTGTGTTTTATATTACATTATTATTAATTTTTACACACAAGCCCCTACATGTGCATCAACATAGCGGATTTTCAGGGCTAAGGAGCAGGACTGCATCTGTGAGGGGTTAACCAGCGCAGTTAAGAGTTAAAAGGCTGGTAAGTGGCTCTATTAGTCGGGTCGAACGGCAGGGAGGAGTGGAGAGACGAGCCCAGGAGACGTCCGTCTCAGCGCAGGGGGAGGTGCTGTAATGAGCACGCTCACAATGACCGAGGCAGCCACTGAAACGTCCAACTAGGGCACCAGATGCAGTGGGAATGTGGCCAAAGAGGGCGAGGGGGAAAGGGATCCTGGAGGATCTCGGAAGTCTTGTTTCTCTGGGTTTCTACTGTCTGCTTATGGGAGGAGAACAAAAAAAACAATCTGCACATGTGAATTTGATAAAGGTCTTTGAACTGCATGCTGATGCCTCTGGGCAGGTTATCAATTTGTTGACAAGCACAGCCAATTTCAAATCAGCCTCACCTTCTGTTCGGTTTCCTGCGTGTTGCCGGTGGGCCGCACTCGAGGCTGGAGTAATGAAAGCCACGTGTCTCCGGGTTGCTCCGGTCATGTTTGCACTCACTCAAGCCTGCAAACGGGCCTCATCTTAAAGCCTGTCAGTCATCAGACGGGACGTTCCCTTCATTAGCACCTCTTTACAGGTGCCCCTTTGACCCCGACAGATCCAAACCTCTCCACCCTACTGGCCCGGACACTGATGGATATTATACTGAACTAAAAATCAGGGCCGTAACCACAAGTCCCCCTCAATAACTGGAAATGGCCAAATTGTTCACCCTAATATTTGATATTTCTTAATGCTGCTCTCCATTACGCACTGCTCTGTTTGTTGTTAGGATGGCAGACAGTTTAGCAATCTACATTTTTAGGCTGTTCTGCCTGAGCGGTTTAACAGCGCGTCAATGTCAAAATGATGGCCAATCAGATCAAAGAAGGCGGGGCTTAATGTTCACTGAAGATGAGTGTGAACGCGACGCTTTTAGTTTTTACAGTGAAAGTGTGTGCGTGGTAAGATATAAATAGCTAAACATTTAATATTTGACAACTGTTTTGCGATGGATGTTTTCTGACCCACAGACACATACAGTGATGCAAACTACTCAACTTTTTAATGTAATTTCGACATTTTGAATTAAAAATATGCAATCATTTCAATTATGTTATTTGCATGGAGTTTAAATGGATTACTTCACTACTATATAGCCTATAATTAGACCTAGAACAACTGTTCTTATTTCCTCTTTATTCCGCTAAATCCCATTTAATCCTTTAGCTATTTAATTTCTTTAAATTCCCCCTCAAAAAAAAAAACCTCGATCCCCCCCAATGTTCAAGCCATGATTACGGCCTTGCTAAAAAATAAAAAAAAAATGTTGTTGTCTGTAATAAAACAAATGAATGAAAACTAAAACAGTGACACTAAACTCCATGTGGCTTCTAGAGCGGTTGCCTTGAACGGCCACGCTCTGACAAGCCCAAAGTCTCGAGCGAGACGTGCCGTCGAGGAACACGCGCCGTTGGCCCCACGCTCATTAAACGGGCCCCTGTGATGACCCTCTCTGTGCTGCTGGGTCTCACCAGCTGTTTCTGCAAACTGCCGTCATTTCATTTTTTTTACGAGCTCCTCCTATTAATCTCTGGGCGTGATGGTGGTGATGATAGTGCTTTAGACAAGCGGACGATTTCATCTGCTAATTAGCGGCTTTAGTTTCATTTCTAGCCTCGGCGGAACGTTTCTTCCAACAGAGCTTTCAGCACTTTTGCCAATTAATAGGAGACGTCTCAATTCATTGGTTTAATAAATGTGTTAATTTTGTGAGCAGGAGGCAGAAACAGCGACATCATCAGAGATAAATTCGCTCTGATTTAATTTTTGGGCTGAGGCTTAACCATACAGGACTGGAAATTCATTAGAAAGCTTAATCTCGCTTTGAAAAGGGTGCGTGCCGATGACGGCGCAGCATTAAGTCCTCGACGAACGAGCGGCCGGATTCGAGAAGACTTTTCCTATTACTGAATCCGGCCCTTCAGAAACGCTGCTGCTAATGAACCTGAACGCCTCCATTATTAAGTTACCACAGAAAATCCTCAAGGCAAATGTTCTTCTGGTCTGTGAAGGAAAACATCTTTACAAGATAATGGCCTTTCCTCTAATTACAATATGTGTAAGCGCTTGTGCTCGGCGCGGGACCTCTTCCCTTTGAAGAGTGTTGGGTCGCCGATCTCGCTAACTTTCTATTTTCAGCTCGTCAAATCTCAGAAAAGGAAAATGAGAAGAAGAGAGAGGGGTTTAATAAAAGAAGATGACAAAGACTGGGAGAAAGGCAGCAGTGTCTGCATTAGCTTGGAATATAACTGAGCTGTGAGTTCATGAATTTTATAGTTTAATTGTTTTTTTTTTGCATTTTGAAAAACTCCACGTTACTCCATATATATATCACACACACACTTACATATACACACACACACATTTTGTTCTCCTCTTATATATATTATATAATATTATAAAAAGATATCCAATTGTTGTCTTGTAAATTTTTTTATAATTAAAATATATATTTCAATTAAATTAAGTGTTTATTTATCATGTTTAATTAGTTATATTTTAAACAAAATATATAATACTGTGTGTGTGTGTGTGTGTGTGTGTGTGTGTGTGTGTGTGTGTGTGTGTGTGTGTAAAAATTACATTTTGTAAATATACAGTATGTCAACCCCTAATTAATAAGCTGAAAATCCAATCATTTGCATGTGGACACTCTCCACGAATAATAATAGCCGCAACAAAATAAATATCGATTTGGTTTGCTCAACTCCTCCCAGGGGAAAAAGGATTAGATGGAAACCCATGTATATTCCAAGGGCACCAGGGCGCTCTTTATAGTCGCTGCATTAACAATATTACCATCAACAACCCTCCGCATGTCATTTCCTCCAGAGAGGAATCATATCTCACCAGACAGAACATCTCATCTGATTTCTCCGCCCTACATTTTCACGTTCTGTCCCTCTTTGGTAACGATGTGAAGAAATTGAGAGAGAGAAATTCAAAAGGGTGTGAAGAACTCAAGTGATTCATCATGAACGTAATGAAGACATCTGCGTGTCAGATCTAAATGAGATGCATCTTTTTATTTCCACAGAGCCCTCAGGACACAAACTCACTGCTGACATCTACACGTCCAGCACAACTCCTCATGTAGCCGCTCTGTGTGCCTATCCTGGCATTCCTTGAATGAGAAACTCTTAAATTGGGCTTCTGTTTACTGGGATGAAAGGTCATCTTGTCAGAAGTCTGGGATTGCTCACAAAGCCCTTGTTTCTGACAGATCTCCACCCCCAAATGAGCCATAATCTACCTCTTCACCTCCTAAACGTCTCCATCTGAAAGAAACGGAGGCGGTGACGGCCTCGCGGCGAACACGCGTTTATCTAACCCTCTAAATGAGGCCCTACCATTGACTTCTCATGCAAAGATAATTATATTGACTACAGACCAAGCACTATAGAAAACCTTCAGCTTTTTAAGGGTAAAAATTTAAAAGACTTGTCCACAAATTAAGCTTTGGCTCACTTTTGGGCCAAACACACACACAGAGACACACACACTCTGTTGCTTCCTGGTAATGGCTTTTTAAAAGGGGGGCACTGAAAGCTTTTCTCCTTCCTCTTGTCAAGTTTGTTTAAGTTAGTTAATTAGTGCATGTCTCTGCCCGTCAAGCCGCTTCCCCCCGGTATTCAGGGTTTTCTTACGGGAGGGACGCGACTCAAGGAAGGGCTGTTTTGTGTTTGTTGACGGAGCACCTCAGAGATCAGTCAAGAAACGGCTGATAGGACTCAACTAAACACACAAGCACTCCGATGAGAAGCTGTAAACCGCCCCACCGGAGACAAGCCCATTTATAGTTTCTCCAAGTTAGATTAAACTGAGACATGTGCTCCTCAGATTGAGCTCTAATGTCTCAATATGAACTCAAAGATTTCCCATTAAATGAGATTCGTTTTACAGCTCTATATTCTTCATGTAAAATATTATTATTTTTCCCCTTTAGCCTGCTGGGTGCCACTGTCCTCATACAAGGACATTTTATTTTAGTGAAATTTCTCTGACACCACACGTTTTGAGTCTGGATGTCCTGTAAAGAGTTACCCTTTTTTTTGGGGTTTCACCAGGACGACAACTTCTCCTTGGTCTTTAAAAATAACTGAATGGTCAAATGTAGCACTCTTACAGAAATATAATATTTTGCAATGATCATTTAAATCTGACAAATTTTCAAACTGTTTGTTATAAATCGACATCTCAGGAAAATGTTATAGGGTAACTAGGGTTGGGTACAGTTCAAATTTTAACCGGTATCTGAAATTCGGTGCCGGTCCCTTTTTCCGGTACTTTAGGGACGTTTCCCTCAATAACTGTGCAGAAACTGTAAGTCATTTACAGAAGTGTTATTGACATTATGCCGTCGCTGTCTGCCATTGTCTGTGGTGTTTGATTACTGTAATATTTACCAGTAAATAGTAGACTACTAGCTACTTAATTATTTGAATTCATAAAAACAACCATATCATTTTTCCATTTTACTTTATACTGCTAAAATTAAAACATGGAAGAAAAAATTGTGATTACTTAAAGATTTATTATTATTATTATTGTTATTATTATTATTATTATTATTATTATTATTATTATTCATCATCATCACTACTACTACTACTACTACTACTACATTGAGACATATCTAAATTCTACTGTACAACAGTAATATATTTGTCAAGTTAAACCGAACTTTTTTGACGGGTTGCCGTGAAGAGCTTTGAGTTTCTGTGTGTTTATGAAGGTAGTGTTTCTCAAATGAAACGGTAAAGTGCTGATGAAGTGACTCTCAGAGCGGCTCTGGAGATGAAGTTCATGCATTCACGTCCTCGTATGAGATGGAAACACGTGACTGTCATGTGCGTGTGTGTGTGTGTGTGTGTGTGAGGTAAATTAAACCATGCGTCTGCTCCATTCATTCACCCAGAGACACGCAGAATTTGTATTTAAACCGTCTTTTTGCGGTTCAGTATTCACAGACACTAGTCTATAATCACCAGATGCTTCTCAGGTACCGAAATTTGGCACTGATTGAGTTAATGTGAATCGGTACTCTGTGCTACCGACGTAATTTGGTTCGGTACCCAACCCTAGGGGTAACGTTTCTAATCAAAATATGACTGTTACAAAACAGGGCATTGATTTCATACATGTCCTCAATAGAGACACCAGGACTTAAATCATGTTTATCAGGCATTCTGGGAGACACAACAAGTGAACAGGGAAAAAAATTACATATCAATGTTCCTATAAATGGATGGCAATGATAAAACTTTATTTTTATTTATATTTCCATTTGTTTCTAATGCTCTAAACAATGCATGAAATGGCATGGGAAAAAAATACTAAATTCAAAAGACTTTCCTAGGTATTAAGAGGTTAGAATAAGAAATATGAGACAATTCAAGCTATCTGAGCTATCTATATCTATATTTTTTTTTTTTTTTTTTCTCTCTATTTTTTAGAAGAATGTATAGAATTGCATTTGTAAATGCAAGCAATAATTTTTATTCAACTAATAAAACCCACCAAAATATGACCTATAAAACTATAACATCAACATATCACCGTTTCTCTTTATATAATCCAGGCCTGACAAAAATGCATCAAAAAATGCATTTGGCTAGTTTGAAATGGATATTGATTTAGCACTCGTGGCGATGTGAACTGACAGGTTTGTTGTAAGATCAAGGCACAGATGTACGCCCCGCGGCGGCTATAAAAGTTAAAGGAGAACTGATGAATACATTCCTGAATCGGTCACAACCTCCCATTCACATCAGCTCAGACCACATCCAGAGATCCGGCAAAAGAGAAAATCACAAAGATTTCTCCTAGAAGAGACTTTCCTCCCCAGGTAGACTAATGTAGGTCTCCCCCTATGAGAAAAAGACCAGTTTAATGCTTCAATATCTAGACAGTGGATGCGCCAGAAATCACATTCTCTGACCGCTTAAGTGTTTTTTGTAGGGATGGGTACCGGTATGTAAACTCAGATTTCGGTGCCACTTAAGCTGTCGATTGAAATAGTCAGTGCATCACGTGATCACCTGCCAAGTTCAAACGTGCTCAGGGCTCGACATTAACGCTTGTCCGTGGATTTTTTGAAGGAGCAAGTGAAAAAGAACTTTACTTGCCCGATTGTATCCAGATTAAAACGTCAATAACAAAAAAATAACTAGGGAGTCGCCAAAATGCAAGAATGATTCTGCATTTATTTAGTGTAAGTGGCGATCGATAGTGGATAATAATATAATGTATAATAAACTGACGTAACAAGGTTGCACTGTTGACGCTCACTCAGCCTCTCGAGGAGAAATCACAACAAATGAGCGCCGCCGTTTTCCTGAATACCATCACGATTGAAAATGTGACACTGATTTCATATGACAGTTCCATAAACAATGAATTAACATTAAGTCACTTACATTTTAGATGCAATATTGACTATTTTTGTTCTATTTCAGCAGCGAAAATATTTCCAAACAAAGATCACCGCAGAACCGTAACGCACCTCACAGCAACAGTGTGTTACTGAACGATTCAGCGGTTAGAATGAATCGGTTGAGTCAAAGATTCAGTGACCTGTTCATAAACGAATCAGCCGTTTGAACGAATCGACTCAATGACTCACACTTCAGTGTAAATGATTTAATTTGATTGGTAACAGCCCTATAGTGTCTTATTATTCTAGTTTAATGTATTGATCAAATTTAAGAATATAAAATGAAAGCTGAAGCATAGCCTATATTTAAAAAGATTAGGGGAAAATGCCCTTTATAAAAGGTAAATATCACAAATATGCAGATTTAAATATGGCAAAGCTGATTGAACACTGCAGAGAATATTGCTTCAGAATAAAGCACATGAACAGGCTTAATGTCGAGCCCTGATCACTATTGTGGCTGTGGTGTGTCACGCGAGAAGCATGACGCGCCGCTAGTACTGGCTGGTATTTATATCATGGTATTTTTCTAAATTACACCGGTTTTCCCTCATGCATGAACGGGTTTTAACCACATTTTCTAGTGATTGAGAGAGGAAACACTGCAGTAGATTGACTAGAACGCCCTATTTTAGTGTCATGATGAGGGAATATTGCAGAATAATTCCACACTAGAGTTAATACAGGTTTGCAAAGCCCCACAAAATGATGCTGAGGGGAGACAACAACCAATAAAACACACTCATTACAGACACATGAATATTAAAATATGACCACGGAGAGAATAAAACTGAGTTAAGGGCACCTTAAGCATTTTAAAAATCTAACCCTATATAACAACAAACTGCCAAAACGAGGGAGAAACGCGGAAGAACATTTAAAAGGTCCAAGGATATTTTCAGTACATTTAAGAGCACTACAGTCTGAGCAACCGAATACAAAGAATAAAGGCATAGCTATGTTTTTGCCCAATCTTCTTTGAATTGGTCTTGGATTCTTTGAATTTGATCAGACGTACGGCAGTGTCCTTGTTTGCACATATATTTCATTTAAAGAAGACATGATTATATGTGTGCGCATACAAGGTGCTGGTTCATGTTTAGAGCACTATATGAAATATGTCCATAAAAAACGTAAACCGTTATCGTTAAACTCAAGCGATACCCAACCATAGTTCTATGTAGTATGAATGTAGTATGAATGAAATTCCGACGTACTATATTCAACATATTGTTGTTATGTGACCTACGGCGTCAGTTACATCGCTTCACCTCCATTCACAAATCCTCTCCCATGGCCTTATGGGATAGTAAAGCGTCCATTGTATGCACACTTCAGAATCTCGCCGGAAGAATTAGGCCACCCGGGTACTTTTTGCCCACTCTTTTATGAGTACTGAGAATTCAGACAGATACAGTCACATACAGTTTTTCACTTATTATATTAGGAAAGTATGTGATTTTGGATGCAGTCAATGTATGCTAGACTTTCAGAAGTGTCTGTCTCAAGAACTCACAAATTTCCTATCAAATTCCCTCAATCTCATGATTTGAGCCGTTTCTCCACATTCATTTGACTGCATGATAACAATCAACTTGTTTTTAGTCAACAAACGCTCTGCTTGTGAGAAATAAAAAAAAAATGGAAACAAAGTTTATACTTAAAGCCAAACATAGCCGAGAACTCCATTAAGTCTCATAAAAGAGCAATAATATTTTCCTCTGAGCTATCCGGGTCTGATGAAGCCAAGAGAAACGTTCAGTGTTCAACATTAGCTGATCTGGCTGCTGCTGTCACTTTAAACCACAAACAACATTCATCTACAGACTTCAGCTCTGGCAAGGCAAAACACAGCCAAACAACGAAAAACAAATAAAAATCTCTGCCAGAGGGAGCACGAAAGCCACGTTTTACAGATGAGCGTAATTCCGATGTGCCTTTTAACACCAAAACCACATAAAAAGACAGTGGAGGTGGACGGGTCGATGGCTGTGTTACAATAATTTGAAAACACTCCAGAGTTCACAGCTTTGCAATGCATCACGTTGCTCATTAGCATGCATGCGGTACGACCCCACAGAAATCAATAAATCAGCAACACCCGCTCGGCTCGCTCTTCCCTCAGAGTACTTATTATTGATCATAAACGAAGCAAAAATGGAGCTGCCGCTCTGAGAACCACATTACTTATCTCGGCTTCAAGCGAACAAGTTCATAGATGAGAGGAGACAATCGGAAAGAGACGGCTGGTGCATTTCGGATGCATTTCCACCACGAGCAGCAGAAAGCAACAAAAGAGTTTTCAGACCCGATTCTGCTTGCAAGGTCACTTTTCACAAACCGCTCTAACTCTGTAAAACAGGGCCGAACGCCATTCAGAATCTATGAAATAATTATATTCCTGAACTCTGAATTGAACTGAATGGGAAATGAGGTAGTAAAACTTCAACTCTAGTTTACCGAATTAAAATTCAAAAGAAATATAACATACATTTTAATTAGAAAAGCAAAGTTTAAAAAGTCTAGAAGGCCTGATAGAATGAATCAAAGGGACAGAGCGAACGAACAAACACACTATAGAATTAATAAACAAACAAACAAACTAATGATAGTACAAACAGAATCAATTAATGAACGGACGAATAAACTAATGAATTAACAAGCAAACAAACAAACGAATAAATGAACTAATTAGCAACTGAACGAACAAACAAATGAAAGAATAGAGTGAAAAAAATAAACAAATCAATAACAGTACCTTATAGCCACCAGCAAAGTGCTAAAAGGACAATAAACCAGTATGAACTACATAAGCTGGTGACCAGCAGTGACACGATGGCATCCCGGACACTGGAGACGTGCAGAAACGGGCCATCTGTCGGAATGAACACGAGGACGGACACCTGCGCCTGGGAACTTCACTGGACTCTTTCCTCAAGCCTCTTGGGCTTCACATTCTTGCCCTTTCCTTTAGTTCGGTAAAAGAAAACAAGTTCTTTTTACTCAGCGGGGCACAAGGCACAGATTGAACTAATGAAAAGGCCGAAAGAGCAAGAGCGAGACAGAGATGGAAGTAGAGAAGAGAGATGAGATGTCTCCAGAAGAGGAGCAGATGAAAGCGGAGGCGTGCTGGTACGGCGGATCACCATCCCAGTCACTTACAGCCGCTGGAAATTGCTGCTGACTCTAATTAGTTATTTAGACACCAAGTACAGCATGGGCTCATGTAGCCGGCAGACTTCTGAAGACTTCCATGTTTTGCCATACGGAGGAACTGTACGGCGCCTCAGGTTTCCATTCGCTCTCTCTTTTTTTCCCAGACGGTTTTCCGAGACTGCTGGGAAGCCTTCTTCCGCACATTTGCAATTCTGTATTGATAATCAGCTCTGCCGAGAACATCTCTCAATATTGGATCAACCGGCCGCTCTCACAGTCACATTGCTTTTGTTCATAAATTACAGTGATTCGTAACGACCAGGATTTCCATATTATGCTAATAGCACCCTTCTCTGTCATTAAATAAAGCAGTTAAGGAATTAATATGATTACAGAGGCATCGAGTATGCTTTTAATGATGCATGGCAGGGAAACGGCTTGTATTTTTCATAATGCTTATTTTGATATCGGCGTGATGATCTGCTCTGCCGCGCTCTCGCACCGCACAAAGCCGTCGGCTTCATCAGCGGGCTGTCAGTCAAACGCGCCGTCGTGTCACTTCACGCCACGGCTTATGTACCGACCTACGCATGACGAACTCTCAGAAAATTATTACTGACATCTGAAGAAAGAAAAGCCGTTCTGGAGGCCTCATGCACAGAGTTCTCTGATGTGATGCAGAAAAATATTTACTCAAACCAAACAATAAAACTCCTACAAACTGTTATGTGAGCGGTATACTTCTAGATTCACTAACATGTATATATACACACACTATATTGCCAAAGGTTTTGGGACACCTGCCTTTACATGCACATCCCACCCTTTGCAGCTCTAACAGCTTCAGCTCTTCTGGGAAGGCTTTCCACAAGGTTTAGGAGTGTGTTTATGGGAATTTTTGACCATTCTTCTAGAAGCGCATTTGTGAGGTCAGGCACTGATGTTGGACGAGAAGGCCTGGCTCGCAGTCTCCGCTCTAATTCATCCCAAAGGTGTTCTATCGGGATGAGGTCAGGACTCTGTGCAGGCCAGTCAAGTTCCTCCACACCAAACTCGCGCAGTCATGTTGGGACAGGAAGGGGCCATCCCCAAACTGTTCCCACAAAGTTGGGAGCATGAAATTGTCCAAAATGTCTTGGTATGCTGAAGCATTAAGAGTTCCTTTCACTGGAACTAAGGGGCCAAGCCCAACCCCTGAAAAACAACCCCACCCCATAATCCCCCCTCCACCAAACTTTACACTTGGCACAATGCAGTCAGGCAAATCCCGTTCTCCTGGCAACCGCCAAACCCAGACTCGTCCATGGGATTGGCAGACAGAGAAGCGTGATTGGTCACTCCAGAGAACACATCTCACTGCTCTAGAGTCCAGTGGCGGCGTGCTTTACCCCACTGCATCCCACGCTTAGCATTGCTCTTGGTGATGTAAGGCTTGGATGAGCTGCTCGGCCATGGAAACCCATTCCATGAAGCTCTCTACACACTGTTCTTGAGCTCATCTGAAGGCCACAGAAGTTTGGAGGTCTGTAGCTATTGACTCTGCAGAAAGTTGGCGTCTTCTGCGCACTGTGACTCTCAGCATGCGCTGACCCCGCTCTGTGATTTTACGTGGCCTATCACTTCATGGCTGAGTTGCTGTTGTTCCCAATTGCTTCCACTTTGTTATAATCCCACTAACAGTTGAGCGTGGAATATTTAGTAGTGAGGAAATTGCAATCTTTCACATATGTTTGTAGAAGCGTCTGCATGCATAGGTGGTTGATTTTATATACACCTTTGGCCATGGAAATGATTGGAACACCTGAATTCAGTGATTTGGAGGGGTGTCCCTATATATATATATATATACACACATATACATACACACACACACACACACACACACACACACACACACTCACCTAAAGGATTATTAGGAACACCATACTAATACGGTGTTTGACCCCCTTTCGCCTTCAGAACTGCCTTAATTCTACGTGGCATTGATTCAACAAGGTGCTGAAAGCATTCTTTAGAAATGTTGGCCCATATTGATAGGATAGCATCTTGCAGTTGATGGAGATTTGTGGGATGCACATCCAGGGCACGAAGCTCCCGTTCCACCACATCCCAAAGATGCTCTATTGGGTTGAGATCTGGTGACTGTGGGGGCCATTTTAGTACAGTGAACTCATTGTCATGTTCAAGAAACCAATTTGAAATGATTCGAGCTTTGTGACATGGTGCATTATCCTGCTGGAAGTAGCCATCAGAGGATGGGTACATGGTGGTCATAAAGGGATGGACATGGTCAGAAACAATGCTCAGGTAGGCCGTGGCATTTAAACGATGCCCAATTGGCACTAAGGGGCCTAAAGTGTGCCAAGAAAACATCCCCCACACCATTACACCACCACCACCAGCCTGCACAGTGGTAACAAGGCATGATGGATCCATGTTCTCATTCTGTTTACGCCAAATTCTGACTCTACCATCTGAATGTCTCAACAGAAATCCAGACTCATCAGACCAGGCAACATTTTTCCAGTCTTCAACTGTCCAATTTTGGTGAGCTCGTGCAAATTGTAGCCTCTTTTTCCTATTTGTAGTGGAGATGAGTGGTACCCGGTGGGGTCTTCTGCTGTTGTAGCCCATCTGCCTCAAGGTTGTGCGTGTTGTGGCTTCACAAATGCTTTGCTGCATACCTCGGTTGTAACGAGTGGTTATTTCAGTCAAAGTTGCTCTTCTATCAGCTTGAATCAGTCGGCCCATTCTCCTCTGACCTCTAGCATCAACAAGGCATTTTCGCCCACAGGACTGCCGCATACTGGATGTTTTTCCCTTTTCACACCATTCTTTGTAAACTCTAGAAATGGTTGTGCGTGAAAATCCCAGTAACTGAGCAGATTGTGAAATACTCAGACCAGCCCGTCTGGCACCAACAACCATGCCATTGCTTAAATCACCTTTCTTTCCCATTCTGACATTCAGTTTGGAGTTCAGGAGATTGTCTTGACCAGGACCACACCCCTAAATGCATTGAAGCAACTGCCATGTGATTGGTTGATTAGATAATTGCATTAATGAGAAATTGAACAGAGATATATATATATATATATATATATATATATATATATATATATATATATATATATATATATATATATATATATATATATATATATATATATATATATATATATATTTTTTTTTTTTTTTTTTTTTTTTTTTTTTTATGCATTTACATCATAAATAATAATAAATAACAAATATGTGTAATGGCGATCAACTTGCCTTAAAAGCGCACAACTAGTGGCATCAAATGGAATTGCAACGGTTTGTTTTGAGCCACCCAAATGGGCTGGACAAAGTACCAATGAGAGATGCGTAGCAGATATTCACATCTCAGAAGAGAAAAGCACAGTCACATTAGTGGCGTCTGGGTTAACAGACAGCTCATTGAGCGCGCCCACCTGTGCGTGTGGCACAGTCATCTGTCTGGCAGCTGGTGGCTCTTTTCCTCGGGCGGATCTGCCTAATGGTTCCTCCTCTCCCTTTAGATGCTCGGCCACTTAACCCTGGCAGCATGAAGGGCTCAAACAGCATCTTACCAACTCACATTTGTGCTCTGAAAATAAATGATTCATGAGATAACCGGCAGGCCAAAATAAACAGAGACATTTCAGGCCTGTTCACCCCAAGACTTTACCCTAATCTGCAGGGTAAGGGCTCTATAAGATGTCGGTAATGATACGGCGCAGGGTGAACGTGAGCCCGCAGGGATCCGGTTCTCTGGCAGTCGACGGACTCATTCTGCCAGCTACCAATCACCAGAGACCGCGTACAATTACTTCACGGCGGTTGTGCTTTTCTTGGACTTTCCATGACTTAAAATATGGGTATCTTTAAAGGAATGTTCCATATTCAATACAAGTTAAGCATTTGTTTCATACGGAGCCCCCAAAGGGACATTATAAAATGGAAAAAATATGAGATGAAAGGGAAAATTATTTGTCAATGCTTTTGTGTTCCCTCAAGAAACTTTGCGTTCGAACACAGTTTTGCAAGTGAACGCAATGTTTCTCAGGAGAACACAAGTTTTGTGAGCAAATGCAAAAGCATTTTTTCCATCACCATGTTTTTTTTTGTAAAATCATGTACATGAAGTCAAATGGTTATAAATATAATTGTTAGTCCTGCCCTTTATTATCAGCCCTGTTTACTTTCACTGAAAGTGCATTATAAAAAAAAGTACAGTATATAATCTTAATTATTATTATATATTAAAAATGTGAATTCAGGTTGATTGGGACACTTTTCCCCAGTCATCTCAATGGCAAAAACTGAACTGAATTCACCCCTATATAAATACATATACGTACAATAATAAAAAATATTATTATTAATAGCACCACAAGTGCTGCTGAGAGATCTTAACTTGTATTAAATAAAAAAAATTCCTTTGTCCTTGACCTTAGCAAGGTACCGGTGCATGAAAAGAGACACAGGGAAGCGCTCCAGCGTCTTTGTTGAAACACTTGATTGTAGTTGAAGTTTAAACTAGAGGTTCATTACTCTAAAAGCAGAACAAAACAGTGAGTTTCAATGGAGTATGACATCCTGCCCGCCGCTGTATAAAGATGCACGAGTCTGAATGATAACGTATACGTGACACCCACAGACGCATGGATTTTTCTGCGCGTATAAAATATTAATGCCCAATATTAGCCATCTTTGTCACTTCAATCACAGCTGAGGATTCTGAAGGTGCTAATGGAAGTGGACGTGCCGGAGGTGAGGCGGGGGGGGGGTCGGGGTCTCAAAGGCCGCGCGGGTCGCGCAGCGAATGGAGCGATAGAATCAAGCGGTACTGATGACTTCATATAGCACCATGACAACAGCACCCTACCAGAGGCGCTCTGCATGTCAAAGCGCGCCTGCAGTCGACGCCCTCCAGGCCCACGCCTGACTTTGACATGAATGTAAAGTGACCTGCTGGTGTGGAGCGGGCGGCCCATCATAGCAGCTCCTGCTCTCCAGCGCAGGGTTATTATTGGTGACTAAAGCCAGAGAAGAAAATCATTAACGATGTAAAAAACTGAACAAACTCAGGGCTTGACGCTTACTTTTTTCCCAAGGAACGCCAGTACTAAATTGAAAATTCTGCCAAACCGAAATGTATTCAGACACCTTCAACATTCTCACATTATCACAGTTTATTCGCTATGGTTTAGAAAACAGTAATAAAATGACAAGAACTCAGAGTTCATCTTGATTATGTCAGATAACTTTGATAGAAAGGTGTGTAATGGATTACAATCAACCAATCAGCTGTTAAATGTATTAGATAATACCAGTTTAGCTCAACCAATGACCGAGCAATGCTTCATTTTGTTCAGTCTGTGGGGTCAAAGGTCGCATTAGCAATTAAAGAACAAACACTGAAGCAAAACATGCTCAGGTCAAAGTGTCTGAATCATTTTTACTGCTAGTCACGGTATGAAGAATTTCTGGGTATAATATGTCTCAGTTTACTTTATTTTGCTCTCCTCACGCACAGAAATGAACTATAGTGTCCTGCACACACTAGAGAAACATTATATCTGTGTCTGAATCATTGGTGACTGTATACACTATATACCATTACATATCTATATAAAACACTGTAATAAACAGAGTTTGCCATACTAGTGTTATTTTTGGCATCACTGAGATACTATTATAGTTATTAATTTTCAAATAATAATTTGGAAATTGGACTTTTATTTAATAAACAAGCCTGAAACACACCGGGACTCATATTTTCAAATGTCTACGCTTTATTATTGCAGGAGCTCATTCAAATTCAGACGAGGAGATAAAATATGCATTCTTACAAACATATTACAATATACACACCGTAAAGTAAACATTGTCATAACTGATCAGCATTAGTGTCGTTTGGCATAAATGTGTGAGAGCCTGAACGCACAACAGCGCCACCTTCAGGCTTTGAGACGTTTTGAAGCGCTCACATTTATTAATGAAATCAGAGCCTTATGAAGTTTAATAATCACATTAGGCAGTGTCGCCATTTATGTTTTTCCATCCCCAAAATATAAGACGCTTAAAATTATCATTAAGACGCTTGTTATACCATTTAAGGGATTGAAGACTTATGATCTTACATTTAAGAAAACTGACCCGCAGGGATTTTTTTGTATTCGCACATGCTCCATAATACATCGTACAGTTCACACACGTCTAGGTTTAGTCACGCTGAATCCTGAAACTAAATTATTTGTTTGGCACATTATTGGACAGTTTGAAATGTTTAGGAAGTACTACAACGAGTTGACGTGAAAGACTAAACCACAGTCAGGTCAGGTCAGGGTAGACAACACATGCACTCTGTTCTGATTGGCTGCCTTCGCGTATCACATGACCAGGTTGGCAGGGTGTGAGCAGAGGTAGGGCACATCCCAGAGGTCCTGCGCTTCAGAGTTCACGTAATCCTGTCGGGTTTAAGTGTTACGCCAAGCTCGCTCTTTTTGCTCTTGCTTTGCTAAAACTCTTTTTTCTTTTCCTATCATTCCCTCCATCTCTTTCCCCAACTTCCCCCCCAAACGGCTTCTTATTCATTATTCACACTCACACGCGGTCTCTGGCCTTTCCATGTACGCCCTCTTCCCACATATCAAAATTCTGCACAGGTTCCAGGAGCTTCTGGCACAGCGGCAGGTATTTGAAGGGGAATTCTGGGGTTGCGGCTTTCAAATAAACACACCTTTATCCCTTAATCTGCTTTAAGATTCTGTTTCAAATCTGCAGTCGCGTTCAAAGGCAGACGCCTGACGCATCACCACACGTGAAACATAATCGCTAAAATCACCGATGACAACCTACAGTCCTGCTCAAAAGATCCGGATATTTGCAAACGAAATATCATAATTATTCCAACCCATATGATTCAGAAGGGGACGTGCCTGCAGGGGTCCTGTCTTTGGCAGACCTCTTTCACCTCATCCGCGTTCAAGTGCATTAATATTGCACCAGGTCTGGTGGTGGGGTTAAATGGCCGCCCATCTGAGAGAGAAGGGAGGGGGATGTCAGATGGAATATTTTCCCAGCTGATACTGTGAAAGCTGGAGATTCAATCTGAGCTGCCACACGGAGGACGCCACATGAGTCATTTACAGGAAATACAATCGCTCTCTTTCCCTCCATTAGCAACACATATGCACTGTCTCTCCATTAGCATCATGACAAATTCTCTAATTCACTCCTTATAGGGCCCCATGAAATGTTTTATTTTTCACAAAATTCCAGGTTTTTTTTTTCCTTCCAGATTCTGTTTTTTTTTTCTTTTTTCTCATTTAAATTTAAGATTCCAATTTAATGGATAAAGTCATCAAAAAGCATGTCTAAGTAATTGAAATCATGAAAAAATTTATTAAACGTTTAACAAAAATTATCCTATGAAATGCGTTTTATTTTTCCCCTTCCAAATTCAGTTTTTTTCCATTTTAATACTGCATTGCTTTTTCCCCCCCATTTTTATTTTTTGGGACTCCATTTTAATGGATACATTAAATGTTAGTAATCATAAAGCATGTCTAAGTAATTGAAATCATGAAACTTGTATAATTTAACAATTTATTAAACGTTTTTCTCAAATTCAGTTTTATTTTTACCAAATTGTATGGTCATTTAAAAAAACAAAAAAAAAAATTGATATACTTTTGAACCTCAAATGCTCGACTTGTGTTGTTCTTCACGGCCATGGCGTAGGTGGAAGTACTGACACAGTGTTAAAACGAACGTGAAAAGACTAAAATCAAACGCCCTTTACAAAAATAAAGTTAAACAACGATGACGGACAATTTTAAAGTTGGCGGAGAACATGAGATGGAGTTTTTCGGCACTGGGACGTGATGACGTCATACGCCGTGAAGAAGAACAACACCGAAGTCAAGCATTTGAGGTTATGGCCAATGGTTTGGCAAGATAAGACCCTATTCCTCGGCTGGGATCGTGCAGAGCCTCTGAAGCCCTTGCTTCTTTATCAGGAAAGTAAGCAGCCATTTAGAATGGAAAAAGTGCAACTAAATAACTGTTGACATGAGTAATATCCAACAAATGACCAGAGACTTCCTTTCAAAGTGTGTAATTCTACTCTAAAATCACATCCTGACGTGCTTCGTCCACAATGTGAGACCCATTATGCTCCGTTGCATTTTAAATTAGATCCATACCCAATAATTACATTCATGACAAAGACATTTTCTAGAATCCACAAAGAGGAAGAGCAGAAAGAGAGCGAGCGGGGTGGATTTTACCAGCCGTACGAGACTGACAACAGCGAGGTCAACCGGAGGTTATGCAAACGGAACAAAACACTGAAAAATTAAAGGCGTGAGCTCAAGAAAGCGGCACTCCGAGCACAAGTAGCACGACCGCCGAGAAGATCTGTGAAGAGAGAACCGCTGGGAATCTAATGCAACGACGAAACATTAAGCATCTGACTAGACAAAATGACTGAATGTAGAGAGTAGGGGTTAACTGTGGAGCGGATGGCCGCTAAATCCATTTACAGTGAGTTAGCAAGCGCTGGAGTGAGAGGTGAGCGGATGACATTCGTTCGGGGTCGCCACGATGGACTTTCAGCCGCATTTGTCTGAAGTGTTAGACGGATAATTAACAGCACTGTCAGTGCGCACCACTGCTCCAGGAGAAGACGCAGGGTGTATTAAGAACCAGTTGATTGGCTGTGTTTATGTGTACGGGTGCGAGTGCATGCTAGAGAACGCTCGATTGATGGATATGAATGAGAAAGATGCAGTTTGAAAGTTTAGAGATCTGGGTGAGATGGAAATCAAACGGGAATAAAAGCAAATGGTGAAGCATTCATAACTTTCATAAACTTGCCATGTAACACAGGAAGTTGAATTTGAATTAAAGGAAGAGGAATTCATAGAAATTCAAAACAAGTGATGCATTCTGGGAAAGGTAGTGTTGTTCCACCCTTACAAATTAAATGAATAGAAATGTATATAGGATCAGTCCATCTTTAAGGGCAGGGCTCGATATTGAGCCTTTTCATGTGCTTGTTCGTCAGACAAGAAGATCGGTCATTCACCTGTCCGAGTACAACATTTGCTTGTCCGGAAAAAAATTAGATTTTTTTGTGTTGTAAATATAATTTATTCTTATGTATTCTCATTTTAAATTCTTAAATTTGATCAATAAATTTGATTAGAATAAGACACTATAGGGCTGTTACCAATCAAATTAAATAATTTACACTCCACATTTTGAATGTTTACCGCAGTGTGTTACTGAGTTTCTGTGTGTGAGCGGCGCTCATTTGTTGTGATTTCTCTTTGAGAGGCTGAGCGAGCGTCAACAGCACAACCTTGTTACCGTCAGTACATTATATTATTATCCACTATCGATCACAACTTACACTAAATGAATGCAGAATCATTCTAGCGTTTTAGTGAATCCCTAGTTTTTTTTTTTTTTTGTTGTTGTTGTTGTTGACGTTTTAATCAGGATACTTGTCAGGTCGGGCAAGTAAAATTCTCTTTCAATTGCCCCTTCAAAAAATCCACTTGTCCTGGACAAGCGTTAATGTCGAGCCCTGCTTAAGGGTCTTAGTTTCAAAAGGTTTAATCAAGTCCAAAGTTTGCCTTGATAGACTTAAACATTACAGGTTATAGGGCTGGGTATCAAGTTCGATACTTTTTAGGCATCGACTGAATTGCCTCAATACCACTGAGTATCGTAAAAGGTCTTATCGTTCGATACCAAATTTCAATACCTAAGGGGTTAATCTTGCCAACGTCAGTGAACCAATAAGCATGCAGCATGATTGGCTGTGGCAGAAAAACACTAGTTTATGTGTTGTTTAGTGTGTAACCCGTCTGCGGTGCATCCGTCATGGCCACCGGAGGGGATCACGGCCACTCTAGTCAATGCTTGTGTTTATACCGGCCGTGCCGTGGCACAAGGGCGAAACAAACCCCGTCTGAGCCGTGATGCGCTGCAGACGTGGGCAGTGCAAATAGGGGGTAAGCGTCTCAACCCACATAGATGTAAAAGATGTGGAAAAAGATCAAAAGTGTGGCTACATTTCACCAGGCTCAATGCCAACAGCATGCAATGCAATATTTGCGACAAGATAATTGCCACTAAGACCGACAACACGACAAATCTGAAGCACTTAACAGTGCACGGAATAACTTAAACTGAGAAACCGGCCTATAGAAGGCTTGAAATGTCAACCTTTAAACGAACCAAAATCGAAAACAAATATTTATGTAATCTAAATGAAAGGTGCATTTCCCTCTAAAATGTCTCCTTGCTATTTTTACATTTATATTCATAATATTAGGCTACTTTTGCCAGTGCTTTGCGGCAAGCTTTATGCATGTGCTTGAGCGTGAGGCATATATGCCGCCCCAATAAAATTGGTATCGGAAAAAAGTATCGTTCAGAAACCAGTATCGAAGTCAAGGTATCGGTAGCGAACATTTTTGAACGATACCCATCCCTAACAGGCGACATAAAAGTTTAATTCTTCCTCCTTACATTCAAAATCATAGCAATTCTGCATCCTGTTAACGACCTTAATTCAAATTCAAGAACTGAATTTTACTTTAAAAGGCTCAATTCAACTCTAAATGATGCATGAAGTGGCACAATAAACATGAATATTAATGATTAATGCAATAATATCCACAAGAGTCATATCTAGTCAACAGATATGGGGTTTCTCAACGGCCAATGGATCAATGCCCAATATAATATTTATCATTTTGGACCAGACATTAGGGGAAGCAAACCCTGTTTTTCAGCCAAGAGTGCACAGTTACAGCCAATGGAAAATATATTAACACTACTTACTCAAAAAAGCCTACAGTGGAAAAGCATCCATGCTGGAAAGCAAAAAAAACATCCAAATCAATTAATTTTCTGGCATTAAATAGAATGTATGGAAATGCATTTTCAGTTAATATCAGACGCTGAAAAGTTTGTCTGCTATGCCACACTTGGATACATACAGGTACACGGAATAAAGGTTGCTGCGAGGTGAAGCCGCTCTGTCTAGTCGTGCTCTCTATTACATTTCCCTCTGATTCAAAAGGCAATTCACGCCTCTCACTGCGCCGCATTTACATTCCCACATCATCACTGGATCGACAAGTGCCACACACACAATATGCATGGTCATAGGAGCAATGGAGGGGAGGAAAACATAATAAAAAATAATAGCAGAGGCCATAATGCAATTACTGAGAATAATGGAGACTAGGGGCTGTGGGAACACCCGTGCCACCCTTTCTGTTGAGTTTCTCAACAAACTGCCATGCCACAAACATCAATCATACAAGAGAAAAACCTTTGGATTGCGGTGATGTGAAAAATGCACATTCATGGGTTGTGTAATGAGTCTCTTTCATACCCGCTTCCATTAGCTGTTTTTTGCACTGCGATCATCTGTGCAGGAGGCCTGTTTATTGACACTGTGGTAAAAGGTCTCACATTAAATCTGACGTTTCATTCAGAAAGACCAGACAGCAATGAGAGCAAACGGAGGTTTGTGTAACCTGGTAATCTCACACGAGTCTCCAAGTGTTTCGGGAAAGAGATCAACAAGGTTTCAAATTGTGATTCTGAACTCTAAAGTCTCAATATGAACTAGGGCTGCACGATATATCGTTTCAGCATCGATATCACGATGGTAGGATGTGCGATGTCAAGTATAGGGATCGTAGTTGATCCGTATAGGCCAGCTGCTCCCCGGGTCAGAACGCATGTGATTCGCAGATTAATTGCAAACCATTATAGAATGGAAGTTTATCATTTGCATGTGTTTTTAAGCCGAGTCAGGCATCAAGCACAGGAGGACTCGTGCGCTGTTTTCGGTGCGCGCAGGCATTTTCTTTTGAGCTTAAACGTGTCGTTCACGCAGAATTAAGTCAAAATGCCCGTCTTGGCGAGTATCCTCATAAACGCAGTAGGGGATGTGTAAACAATTGAGAAAGGAAACATATGAGTGTCATTTATATTAGGTCCGTGCATTCGTCTTAAAGGGACAGCAGCCTAATGTACCCGTCACCAATGGTGATCAAACAACAAAACAGAAAGAGAAATGTTATATTTCATTTATACAGTGAAGACTGTTATTTTACATTTGATTATTCAATTTCTGTACCTGAATACTGTTAGATTTACCTGAAAAACAAAGTATTTCTGCTTATTTTAATTGTACATTTATTCTATTGTATTTAGCTATGCTTGTCATTTGTTTGTTTTTTTCTATGCAGATTCACTCCATGACAAAATCACCCCAATCAATTCTTTTCAAATAGAGCTATTCAAATCATCTGGTGAAATTGTTTTTATAAAAATTGCATGCATATATATATATAGTGCAGCCGTAATATGAACTCAAACATTCCTCATGATGGAATAATCTGAGCTGCTCCACATTCATTCAATAGCTCTTTACTCTTACTGGATGACAACTATCAACTCATGTATGTCAATTTTTATTTCTCCTAGAGAATGTTAGGAGAAATATGAGAAAAAGTTAGTTCGCTAAATGATTTACTCACCCTCAAGCCATCCTGGTGTATATGACGTTCTTCTTTCTGATGAACACAATCAGAGTTATATTATTAAAAATCCTGACGCTTCAAAGATTTATAATTGACAGTGAACGGGGCTCACGAGTTTGAAGCTCAAAAAAAAAAGTAAAATATCTAGCTTCTAGCAGTTCAAAACACTTTCAAGGTGTCCTAACTACACGTGACGCCACGACAAAAGCTATCTTCTCCATGTTTGAGTTTTTGTCCTAACCAGCCACGATCTTGAAATTAAACAAATGGAAACAAGAACGTTCAAACTGTGAACAAACAAGTATATTCTATGAAAAAGATTGTTTTAGTGACTCTGTATGTATTTTTAGTAATGTTTAAATGGGGTAATATTTGTGAATTTGATTATGTACTTATCCATTTCCTTGCGAGTGCCATCAAGAGCCCACCCACAAGCTGTTCTGATTGGCTGTGGTTTTTAATTGATTTTGTCACTTTTATTTTAGGAACTAATAATCACACGGATGAACTGATGAAGAGAGACCACAGTTTTAATTGAGAAGACACTTACAAAGCCCAAAATCTAGGTGAGGAGGCTAGATCATATTCGCGTTTATTTGTTTATTGGTAATGAATGACTACATGGGTAATTCACTTCCATATTTGGGTTCACCTGGGAATCTCAAATTCACCCTCCAGCTGTCTCAATCTCACAACACGGCACACGCTTCTTTGGACTTGGCACTCACAAGAGGAGATAAACTCTGCAAATAAACACACAACGCTAGAGCGGGCACTGCTGACAGGAAATGCCTCCAAACACCAAGCCTGATGGGAAAAAAACTCCAAAAGACCAATAAAAAGCATGAAGGAACGTAAAGAAAAGGGCAGCCTGCCCTCTATTGTTCTGAGAGAGGAGTCTTTCATGTGGCCCTGGGGCCTGGGCTCGATCCTGCTCCTTCCTCCAGCAGCTGGGGTGCAGGCGGGCCCCAGGGCAACAGAATCCACCGCAACGCTGCTCGGCAGCAGGGAGGCCCGAGCTGATTTTCTCATGCCAACTGTTGGCTGTCGTTTAATACCGTGAGTGAAGAGTCTGCCCCCGCTGGCCCCGGCTAACCCCGCTCCCGCTGAGCAAATGAAAGCCTGTGTGCGCTGTAGGCTGGATGTTTCGCTGCCACACCGCAGGGGGCGTTCCACCATTCAGACCAGGCCTGGGGCAAGTCATCCGTCTTACGGGTAACGGGGATCTCGCTCTCCCCTTCTCTCGCCGGTTTTCTGTCTGGAATGCACCTCCCTGCGGTGTGGGTTGAAAGCATTCTTATCACTGCCCCATCATCAGGGTTTATTTAATAACTATCACAAAAAAAGTCACCAACAGGCCCGAGTAAGGGGCCTCTCCAGACCAAGTGTGATGAATTGGGCCCATCTGCCCCGGAGGTTAGCAGGCTGCCCCTACCAGGTCTCGGGCCAGGACTGGAAGAGGAAAACAGGACGGGAGGGGCACATTTGTGATGGCACGCCAGAGCACACACTGGGCCGATAGAGTTCGGCCAATATTTTCACAGTGGCGACCCAGAGCGGGAGCCAACGCCATTGCCAGTGACATGCAGCGCAATATGGACACACTTGTGCCCGTGTGCTGGACTATCTTCCCCATTCATGATTCAAGAGACGGCAGCATAACGGCCGGTTGTACTGAAATACGGCACTAGTAATGGAACCTTCACTTCTGTAGCTGGAGTCTAAAGTGCCCGAGAGCTCATTCCTCATTCTTATCTGTGCTCCTTAAAAAGATGTAGGTGCCATAATCACCGTAGTCTCCCACTGCTGATGTCTGCTGGCCGGCACATTACGACCACGGAAATGAGCAATAACCGGTGAGAAATGGCTTAGCTGGATTCCTGAAAAAGACCCCTTGATTTGCCTATAATTTGTGAGCGTGATTCATTAAAAAAGAAATCAGGAGAACTGAACCTCACAAATACACCCATGCCCGAACGCTGACCTTGATGCGGTTAACTTTCCCCCGCTGTGACTGGGAACGGGACATATGCGATCTTCACCTCTGCCAGCTCACCTACAGGCCAACAATGCATCTGCCCCCGCATTCACACCTGCAATGATTACACCACGGCTGGAAGAGTGTGATATCCAGAGCGCGAGGAGGAAGAAAGAAAGGTAAAAAGAGATAGTGAGAGGGGACAGGGGGAAAAAAACGATGATTTAAGGTCTCTCAAGTAAGCACTTTCCCCTCGTACCATCTTTTCTTACCTCTATCCTCTTTTTCTCTCTCGTCTTATTCTCTGTCTCCTTTTTAAAGATGATGAATGGCACGGCGGCGAGAGGCTATTAATCAGGGCTCTGTTGTTGAAGAGGTCCTGATAGGGCTTAACATCAGCCCAGTGTTGCGGTGGAAACCATGTTACGGTCTGGACACAACAGCCCCAGAACACGAGCAGCTTTTCCGATAAGGGTGGCACAAAAAAAAGTAGAAATACTGTCTACATAAGCACACTAGGTATTTAACTGCACAGCAATATAGATGTAGCAAATGGGTCAAACTATGGTCCCTTATGGACTAGAAACAGGCAGAATCTGCTGACTTTAAGCACTTTCTGTGCTGATTCTGAAGGGGGAAATCTGCAAAATAGTTATAAACGCTATTAAACGCATTATCCAATTACATTTAATGAAGGATGATTTCTATGGCGTTCTGTTGGAACAGATTATTCCTTGTCTTTATCCAAAGAAAGTGACCAGAAACAAAAAACGTATTTGCTTCAAGTTTCCATTTCCATGTCATTAGCATATTCTGGTTGCATACAGTATATCTGGGGAGAAAAAACTTTGCAAAGTTTCTATTAGTAACTGAAAAGGGATGCAACATTTACTAGAGATGAAAAGCACTGCAAAAAAATCAGATCCTGGAGCAGAAGAGAGAAGCCAGCTGGGATCACAGACGTTGAATATTTCCCTTACTGGTCAGTTAATTTGGAGCTGATCAAAGCTGCCCTGCCCCGGAGACACTGGTGAGTAAACAGGTCAGGTTATCAAAGCAGACCTCCTTATTCACAGGGATTTGAATATAAGACCACCACCGCAGGGGCCGCAGCCTGACGAAGCTACTGTGATCAGAGACGAGCTGGTGAGGAGCCACCACACAAGACAGAAAGCAGAACCACACGGCACTGGAAAAGTATCTGCCAAAGACATGAGCGAATTTTTGTGGTACGGATTCAGGAAATTCCCAGCATCCTCCCGCTGCCATATGGGATTTGGGTGGCCTTGAATGCTCCGCGTGAATAGCTGCATTGTTGCTCCGAGTATTCAATAGGCTGTAGATCACGGCACGGAAAAACAATGGAATGAATCAACCGAGATGCGGTCAAGTGAGGCCCATCTAAGAAAAAGCACAGCAGGTAGACGTATGATTTAGCACGGAGGAATAACTCAACAGACAATGGGTTGATCGCGGACACGGACTCAATCATGATTGACTGACAGGGAGGAGTGAGTGGGAGTCCAACGCGACCGTAAGGAGGTGACAGTGGGTTCCACGGCTCTCATTTCCTCTCGCTCTGTTCAATCATTTAACAGCGTGCCTTCCAAAAGGTGAGCGGCCATCTCAGGTTGCGCATGCAGATGAGGCTGAGGGGTTCAGCCAGAGGGGAGTAAGCTGGATTGGGGACCGAAGGAGGTTAACCACTCGCTGTTTCAAATCAGTCACTCTCTCTTTCACCAGGTCCCCTCTCGGGTTTCTAGCGTTGTGGAAAAGAGGGGGAAAACGTCTAAAATTACAAACTCCCCTCCCTGTTCATCACAGTTTGATGTTCTATTAAAAGTGCAGCTATTTCGAGTGGGAAGTTCCCAGAACTTCTCAAAGAGGGAGGTGAAAGGTGTAATCAGAGGCAGAAATGAGAGGTTATAAGTCGTACTCACAGTTGTATTTTTCTTTTTGACTTTTAGCAGCTTAGCAGCTTCAAAGCACTGCGCTCTTCCTTTGTCGCTTCAAGAGCCCTTTTCTCAAAGCAGTTTAACTGTGACAGAACCGGATGTGGAAAGCAAACACGAAAGCATGGTTTTGTGTAGGGGTGTGACGAGATCTCGTGCCTCGAGATTAAAACGTAACGTCGAGTGAAAAGCTCTCGCGATATCGGCGTGACGGAGCGCGAGGGTGAAATTAGCATAAAATATGCCACCGCTACGTTTACATTACATCATTCACTGTCGTTTTGCTTTTTTTAATAGAGATAAACATTTAATTCAGTTGGAAAACGGTCACTTTAGTTGTAAACTATTGTATACGTCTTCTCTGCACTGTGTGCGACTGCGTCTGAGCTGCAGGAATCACAGTTCACTGGTCATGTGATGAGAGTAAGGTGAGATGATTGACAGGACCATGGCGGAAGATTCGTGCGCAACAAAGCCTGATAGAGTGTCTGATACAGGTCTTATTATCCAGAATGCACGAATCAAAAGTAAATGCAAGCTCTGTGATTCACGCGAATTAGGCGACAAAATAGCCAGTCTCCAAATATCAATACTATCTTAGGCTGGGCTGTGTAGTTGTAACCACCTCTTAACTCTGCTCTCGGTTTTGCACTTTGAATATTGAGAGAGTACTTTGATTATGGTTGCACTTATTGTTTGCATTTAATAAGTTATTTTTGTTATGTATACCGTTTTTATTTCTATGTTCAATTTGTGGAAAGGAGTTGAATTAGGAGGTCACACAGCCTCAGTCAGAAGTTCTGGAAGCTCATAATAATTCATGTACAGTAAGATCTGAAGAGACTCATGTGAAATCATACAGGAGAGAAGCCAGTGATCTGAGTTTGTTTGTTACAGTGCTTGAGTATTGTTGTCTTTCAATGCATTTGATAATTCATACTCAGAAATGACATTCATTACAAGATGAGTTAAAGCATTTCAAAATGCACCTGCAGACTTTTTTTTTTTGTCATTGAGGATTTCTTAAAAATACTGTGCAAAAATCTCATCTTGTCTCGTGAACCCAATCGCGTGTCTCATCTCGTGAGCTAAGGGTCTCGTCACACCCCTAGTGTTGTGCAAATATCAGCAACAGGAAAAACAACAATCAACTTCGATTAACTCAAGCAATAACGTCTAACTCCCAGCGATGATGCTTTGGGTCAAAGGCATAAGAGTCACTGTCCGCCCTTGACCCAGCTGGAGCCAATCTCTTCAGCAAGAGAACTTGATTGGACGTTGCATCCCCAGAGCCATCACACTCCCTCCAGCACTCAAATGTCCTTCTCCAAACAGCCTCCTCTGAGGAGCTTTATTCTTTGTCTATTCCTCAACTTCCTTTTACAACTAATCAATAAAATCATCGACAACGATTCTCTATCAATTAGTCGGGTCTGCCCTCTGTGCACCAGTCGTGCCAAATTACAGCACTGAATAACGCATTTCTATAGACAAAATGCATCTAGAAACAGTGGAGGAAACAGAGTGAGCTTCTGCAGGACAGATACATGATCCAAGCGCCCAAAACACAATGCTTTATTCTAAGCTTCAAGGGAATGCATTAGCGTTTAACACACTCTCATCCACGTGTGCGTCCTCAGCTCAAAACGCTCATTTGACAGGTTATATCCACTGATCTATATAGAGAACAGTAGTTATATCCTCATCTGTAAATGTTACTAATTCACACAAGTATTTCCATTTAGCATGAAAGCACGTCCTGACAGTCTGAAGCTTCAAACTTCACTGAACGAGCGCCGGCGTCAGACAGACGGAACGCGATTCATATTCAGCGCAAACACATTCATTTATCTGCAATATCTGCTGTTGGACGCTAACTTCAGGTTTAAAAATCAACATGTAATTCAAGTATTTTATGAGAGTAGTGATTGTAAAGGGATAAAGTGAATGAATATAAATGTAAGACTTTCTACAGGATAAAGAAATGACAGTAACAGTGTCCATAGCACACGTTGTTTTCTCCCCCCCGTTAATATTTTAATGTAGGGGTTTAAACTGGCCTTTTGCTTAGTAACTTTTTTGCATAATGTATAGCACAGATATACCCTTATGAAAATTAACCATGGCTTTATTATAGTAAAACCATGTTTTTGCCGCATTGATTACCATTTGTATAACCACACAGATACCATAGTTGAAGCAAAACCATGGTTAATTTGTGGTTACTATGAAATAATTACAATAACCCTCTTTTATTTTTTTGTTGGTTTTATTTGTTGTAAAACCATGGTTAAATTTTGGGTATATTCACTGTGTGTTTTCATATCACTCAGCTGACACGTTTGTTTGAGGGACAGCCTTGGGCAGGATGTGGAATGGTGTGTTTTGTCAGTAAAAAAAAAAAAAAAAAAAAAAAAAAAAAAATATATATATATTTCAAATTTTAAAAATAATTGTTAGTTTCAGCCCTACTTCCTTTACTTTAAAACGAATTAGAAAGCTGTCGCTGCCAAGTCATCTTGGGTGTGTAAGTAAAGACAGAGAGTGCCGTACTGGACCAGAAGGAAGTTAATCAGTGCAAACTAATCAAGTTAAATCCTAACAGAGCACAACTGATAAACGCAGTGCTTTTCTTCTTTCCAATGCAAATCCCAGTGTATTCAGTCGGGGTTATTTAGTTGGTACGGAGATTCATTCTCAAAAAGATAGACAGACTGGCTCTATGTGAATTGGCCATCAAAGCCGCCCCATTGTGACAGAAAATGAAATTCCCAATTAAGCCTTTAATACGTGTCAAAACACATTATCAACTTGGTTTTAGCTCATGCAACATCTTGTACTTTAAAAAATTCAGTGCAAAGCCCAACATTCACAATACAGTTACCGTCCATCCTCACGGGTCCAGACGTCTAACCGCGGTCCGCACTAATGATGTCGTCCCTGAAGATGATGGCCTGATACAAGCACTGCACATTAAATCAAACAGGCAATGGAGTTAAACAGTGTCAGACAGAGTAAACGTTACTGCGCTCCAGCCTGCACAACGAGAGCAAATAGGTAAGTGCTTGGTGCTAATTACAGCTGACAGACCACTGGAGTGTGTTTCAGAAAAAAAGTAAAGGGTCAGGATGAGGTACAGAAACACACATTGATGAATACACTCACACAGAGGCCCAGCCATTCACAGAAACCACATCGATAATGCTTATTCTGTGGTCTGGTGACATGCATGGCAGAGTTTAAATAACTTTAATGAACCTTATCTTGTCCGAATTGGAAAAAGAAGCCCACACAGGGCAGCATTTATCAAGGGGACAAGGACTGGCTCTCAAGCTCTGTTCTAAACTGCCTTGTGTCCAATGCCTATATAGCAAGTTGCACTGAATTGTGCACACATGGAAGATTTGAAATGCTCTACATTAGCACACAAATACTTCTCTTCACAGAAAACGCACTCACAATTGATTCCAGCATGTTATTATTTCCACTGAGCTCTACATTTTGTGATTGCTGACTAAGAGTCTGGCGAAAAGAAGATCTGTTAAAAGGCATAATTAATCTGCATAGCTTTTAAAAATAGCCAGCATGATACCTTAAAATGCTGTCTAAGTAGGTAGCTCACTTGGTTTAGGAGCAGAGCAAGTGTGTGTGCAGTGCGTTTCCGAGGACGGCAGGGGTTCTGTCCCAGTCCTGTTGTATTTTTATGAGAGCACTGTGGAGCGTTGCACCATTTGTCTCCCAGTTGCTTCCAGGAAGCAGTTTATAAATACACTGTGAGTCTTCCCACAATTATTTTATGACATAGTGCGTTTCAAGAGACAGTTGACAGACTCAAGATGCACCAACTTGCCTCTTTTTCTTCTTTGTCTCCTTTGGTTTGTTTTGGTGACGTTTTACCCACAACAGCCTTACAGAAAGAATCAAAAGGTTTAACAATCAGCACACTGGGAATGAGTCACTGCTTTGTGTTGCTGTGTCAAACGTCTTTTCTGTGGTAATTTTAAAGGGCACAAGATAAGAAAAGTTCACTGGAACTGTCTCTCTCTTTCCCTCTCCCACTCGTGATCCTCTCTGCATCCCTCTGGGCCCTTTCGAGCAGCGGTGGAAAGCGGCCTAAGAAAACAAGTGGTGGAAAAGGTTTTCAGCAAGTTAATTACAACAGGGTGAGGGCTGTGAAAGGCCGCATTGTTTGTGTCAGGGCCAGTCAGCATCAAAGGTCTGATTCAGGCGCGTTCAGCGCACCTCAAACCCCGCTGGGCTGGACGGCGTACCACGTTAAACACCGGCCTTAAAGACGCCCTCGTGGCTATTTGCTGTTTTTCTTCAAAGTGATGAAACAATATTTGGAGTAGCAGAATAAACATGATGAGAGGTAATGGGCCAGAGGGGAGGAAGGGCGTCACGCAGGTTGGCCCAGTCAACGCTGCTCTTGTTTGCCATGTTTACTCTGCAAGGAAGAGTCCGCTGACCTTATGGGAGGTTATCTTTATCCGGAACATTTACTTCTATTGTGGCACAAACACAAATCAGGAGTCAGGAAATGACATCAGGAGCATCCTAAGCTGGAGCTGGCAAACAGGCCGTCTTCTGTGGTTGCATATAGCATGCGAATCTCCCCGGAGTGGACTGTGGGCAGCGCCATATGTAATGGAAACCAGACTAATGATTCAAAACAACAAAAACAAAGAGCAGGGAAAAAGCTGAATGTCATTAAAAGATGCATGTGTGTCTATGCTGGGAAGCAGACTGTTTACGCTCTTATTTCATTCTGGGGGCAACGGTTACATCCGAGGAGCACCAGAAACCATGTGAAAACACTGCGCATACTTATGCTTCCTCTCAACGTGGCACATTTGCAGATGTGCTGTACCTCATACTGTGAAAAGCCATTTTTATTTGGGGGGGGGTAGGGGGGTGGGTCATACCTGAGCCCCAATTCTGTTATCAGAGACAAAAGCGGCTGCTGTGGAGAACTCAGAGTTCTTGGGCAAATTGCTCTGCAGTGATTCCCTTTCAATTTTCTTTCCTGTGATGACCCATTTCCTGTTAAATCAGGAAGTTAGGGTGGGACGCAAGTAATAGCTAGTGCTATGCAGGTGGCATTAGTGGAGGGAGATGTTCTCATTCTACAGACAAAAATCTGCATACGCCTACGGTACACGTCTTTCAGTTCGGCATGCATGTATAATCATTGTTTTAACAACTGCATGGGCTTCAAACTAACTCTCACAGTATACAATAAGCATACAGTTTGTCCTCCTGTCAGATGCATGTGCCGTTTATTGCATTTAATAATTCCATTTTACATAAAGGGCTCGTCCTGACTAGGGTTGGGTACCGTTCACATTTTAACCGGTATTGGTACCTGAAATTCGGTGCTGGTACCCAATGGTACTTTAGGGATGTTTCCCTCAATAACTGTGCAGAAACTGTAAGTCATTTATAGAAGTGTTATTGACATTATGCCGTCGCTGTCTGCCATTGTCTGTGGTGTTTGATTACTGTAATATTTACCAGTAAATAGTAGACTACTAGCTACTAAAGCCATAAAAACAACCATTTTAATATATATTTTTTTTTATTTCATTTCTATTAAAGGATTTCCCACAAAGTCTGTGTTGTGTATTTTCTGATAATCAAATGAAGACATAAAACAATTTTATTTATCTTTTAATTGAATTAAACTTTTGTGCTGCACAACTGAGCTTTATACTGCTAAAATTAAAACATGGAAGAAAAATTGTGATTTATTACTTAAAGTTGACAATTTATTATTATTACATTGACACTTACATTGAGAGTTTCTGTGTGTTTATGAAGGTAGTGTTTCTCAAATGAAACGGTAAAGTGCTGATGAAGTGACTCTCAGAGCGGCTCTGGAGATGAAGTTCATGCATTCACGTCCTCGTATGAGATGGAAACCATTCAGCCATTCATTCACCCAGAGACACGCAGGATTTGTATTTAAACCGTCTTTTTGCGGTTCAATATTCACAGACACTAGTCTAGATCACCAGATGGGTCTCAGGTACCGAAATTTGGCACCGATTGATTTAATGTGAATCGGTACTCGCTACTACCAAAGTAATTCGGTCGGTGCCCTTAAAAGTACAGAGTTCAGTACCCAACCCTAGTCCTGACAGCAAGTGAGTGTCCGTTAAACTTCAGACTTCCAAACCAAGGTATGTATCATATGTAACGATTTTTGCGTACCGCTTGCGTACCCCTGTGTGTCAAAGATGATTCTGCCCCATTTTCCTGGAACAGAAAGACTGCAGGTTAATCAGCTTTTAGTAGACTAAGATATAGATGTTGGCCTCAAAGCTACATACTCAAACAACCCCCTTTACATGCCTCGGTCGACAAAATAAGAGTCGGCGGGTCACGACTGAACAGATGTCTGGAATAAGATATGACAGCGGGCTACAAGAACAAAAAGCATTGCATGTTCTGCATCAAACGCACTGCCCGGCATGTTTTTTAGATGGCACAATCAAAGGACAGATGATTAAACTTGCCATCGCCCCACTGTGAGCGGGCCCAGGGTATATTTGGGGATGTAATTACAGGACTGGAGACTGGGTTAGATCATGCCGGAGGAGTTTTCCTCTCTGGCACTCACCTGCATCACATTAGAAGAGATGAGAGAGCTTAGGACAGGGAAATGAAACTGTTTACCCAAGAGTCACTCATCAGTAAATCAATGCTAGACAGGGCGGCCCATGGGTTCTGACAGGATATCCTGACTCTACGGCTACAGGACCCTGCTGTGTGTGACCTCAGGTGGGTGTTTTAAGTAGGAAAGTATACATACACACTATTATCTTGTGATGATAGACCGCAGTAGTGACCGCTCTTGATCCGAACCGACCAGCTACGAGATGAATTTCATTTCCAAGCAAAAATAGTTTGTGAATAAATAAAGCAGGATAACACTTTATTTGAGGGTTCAATTCTCACTATTAACTAGTAGCTTATTAGAATGCATATTACAAGGATATTGGCTGTTTATTAGTACTTATAAAGTACCTAAACTTAAACGCTACAAAAACTGCATTACTAACTATTAATAAGCAGTAAATAAGGAGTTTATTGAGGCAAAAGTTGTAGTTAATAGTGAACGTGTTCCCCATACTAAAGTGTAACCATGAAAAAAGATGAAATATTGTGTTTGTTTATCAGCACGTCGTTTGGCCATTAACCAACATCAGAGAAACGTTAACATGCAAATATGTTGATGAATTATTGAAATATTGACTTGAGCTCTAAGGGGTTTGGCTGAAATAAAGTTTGGGAATTCCTTTCCTAAAGCTCATCTAAATCAAACGTATTTTCTGATCAAGCACCAATGCTGTCCGTTACGCCCAAATGCTACAACATCCCATACAAGCTAACATTAAACAAACATTTCAACGAGAACTAGCAAGACTGCATCTACTATATTCTCATTTGCACTGCAACTTTTCTGAGATCAGTGTTTTTAAAAGCAAAGGAAACAGACTTTTCTGTGCAAATTTTGGGACAAAATCTGCATAGCATTAACACATTAAGCACTCTTAACTTACACTGAAATCATAAATTAGCCAAAATATTTAAATGAATAAATACGCAGGGAGGGCAGCTGACACATAAAACGTTGAATTTATCCAAACAAACAGTATAAGATAAAGTTTGGCCTGCTTATGACGAGGCAGATTTAACGCTGCCGCTAATGGGCTTAATTAGACGTCCACGTAACCCTGCTCCAAGATTCCTGATCCCGGGAAACGGAGGCGGCTCAGGAAGGAACTTTTGAATAGGATTACAGGAGACTAGCATCACTCAGACGCTCCGGCGAAAACAAACAAGGCTTTGAAGGTGATGGGCACCGAGCGGGGTCCTGGACGCGGCCGGCACACCTGACAGAGAGGACACGGCCACCGACAGAATAAACAGCAGGATTAATGTCGTTCTGAGCGGATCTCTCCCACGGATACTCCCCTTTTCTCCCGCTAAGGGATTATCTGTCAGAGCCTGGCTGAATCACCGCACTAGACACCCTCGGCTGTCTCTGGTCGTTGGCACGGCTCTCACTCACTGCTTCTTCAGGCCAGATCGGTTTATCATAAACCCGCCCCACCGGTGAGTAATGTGAAGTAGACAAGGACAATGACAAAACGACCTTCTGTCTGTGCGCGAGATGCCCGACCACCCCTACGCTTCCGCGCAAGCATATCTGATGACCCCCCATCCCTGACAAATCCGCCTCCAGGGAGCTTCCCAGACACGGATACCCCTGTCCGTTGTAATTGATCATCGGACGTCAGCTGGCAGGTAGAGCTGCGGGACCTGTGAAGAAAGAGGCTGGGGAGATAATGATTTAAGTGACTTTGTAGAGGTCAGAGGTTCGAGACGGAGGTCGCTGGGGACTCTTGTTTGGTTTACTTTGTCAGTGGTGAATCACGCCGGCGCTCTTTTGTTCTCTGATATCTCTGTCTTTGCACTTCGTATCGACAGAAATTTCTGCTGCAGCAGAACTACGCTTCGGCCCATCATTATAAATCAGCCTGTTAAGAGTTATAAAATTTTAAAGAGCTGCTCTCTGGATTCACTCAGGGGTCTCCATTAAAGAGACTGGAACAGATGACGGCCAACACGGCAACAAAGCGAGCCATACGTCTCTTCCTGAATTACCTAGCAACTCAAAACATACTCCATTTACTTCCTTAATGAACATTCCTGGTAGTGATTGATTCATCAATGGATGTTACTCTAAAGAGAGAGTCTTTATAATCTTTCATGAAAATATAACAAGTTGCTACACCTCTGATGGATAAAATCATGCGTTTGTTGTTAAATATCTTATGCAAACATCACATTAGTGGGAAAAATGGTTGTGAATGGCATGTAATGTGAGTTCTTAGCCTTCCAAACACTGGGAATGTGGCTGAGACGTTTCCATAAGATAAACTGCATGACATGAACAATGAAACAGGGATTGTTCCTGTAGCTCTTGGACGCGTCCCTAAACTACCAGCCATCTTGGCATGCTCTGTAAAACTAATGCCTGTAACCAGATATTCGCCACAGCACTGTTTCTCACAGAGAATCTCTCATCTGTCGATAGAATGCATAGCGAGCATCATGTAAAGTGAGACGCAACCATCTAGTGATTATTTCCCAGCAACCCCCAGCTCGATGCTGTATGTACCCATTAAACGCATTCCTCGGTCTACATGCCCAAAGCTCCAAAAACAGAGAAAACATGAAAAACATCACTGTGTAAGATGCACGAGAGGCTAGTGACATTTTTTTTGCATGTTAAACTCAATACTTGATACTTGTTTTGACGGATTGCTTTTGGATAAAAGCTATTGTTGACTGTTGACTCTTTGATGAATTGCTTTTGTCCCTCTTTTGTAAGACTTGTCTGCAAAACACATAAATGCATATAAGGGTTTAGTGTGGCTCTATATAGAACTCTAGGGTTCTTCACTCAATTTTAAAGAACTCTATGGCAAAAAGGTTCTGTAAAAGGAGAAACATCTCAAATTATTGCATAATACTTTGTTTAACCCCTTAGCAGTCAAGTATCGCAGACGGCCCCAGATTACTGTTGTTCAACATTCACTGCTCGTTAAAACATCACACACTTACTTCATCTGGAAAAACTTGGTATAATTATAAAGATTAAAGCCTCCAGCTTCATTATTTGACCACTGTTTATGATAAAATGAGGTTGCAGTGACATTAATTTCTTAATTTATGTCAGGAGTGCAAAATAATCGATCTGTAATGAACAATATTTTGAATTAAATATCAACAAGAATCAAAAGCCAGCCACGTCTTCTCCGTTTTATTTGTGGTCACATACATGCACTAAAAAGCATCCGTTCGGGCTCTTAGTCCAAAAGTGCGCATATTTGGACAAATATAGATTTATCATCACGTTTGCAAAATATTTCGTCATACAGAATAACATTTCTATTGATTTCTCACTGAATTATGCTGATCTGAAGAGCTGAGTGACATTCAGAGCGATCTCTGTGTCTGTTGCTTCCTGCTGCACGGCACTTATGAGCTCTCTCATTCGCTGTACAGCTGTCAATCATCTTACGTGACCATAATCCTGCCCCATCTGGTCACGCTGTTCAGTGCACTTCCTCATTCTCATCTCTCTGTTGTAAACATTGCCAACAGGTGAAAACGAAGCTAATAAACGCAGGATTACGATGGCAAATGGGTTGTGTGTTTTGCATGCGATTTGGTGTATTTTCATATGAATAATGTTTCCAGTAACATGCTAAGCAGGTGTAGCGATTAGCTCCATATAAAATGCTAAAAATATAACATTTTAACATCATTGAACATCACTGAAACTCACATTATATCGGAAGTAAATACAAACACTCGCTGGCTGTTTAAAGGGTGTTTGGAGGTAAAGTGTAATATTAATCTTTTATTTTGTGTTATGTAGCTTGATGCTAACTGTAGCTCTAATGCACCAGTCACGCCAGGAGCTATATTTTATTTCACATAAGGTACCAAAAGCATGCTTTTTTTGTTTGTCTGTTTGCTAGAAAGACTTCAGATAGTAGGTTTTAAATGTAAAGTGGGATGAATGTGGGGTTGATGGCCAATTCAGAATGGCTATAATGGATATAATTCAACCAAAAGTCATTCATGACAGATGTGTGAAAGGTTCATTGAGTGAAAACAATAGAGTATGAATTAAGCAGTTGAAAGACTAGTTAGTAGACTGCAAGTATGTGTTTTACAGGCCAATAACAATGATAGCATCTTAGCATTCGCTAAAAACTCATGACATGCCATACAATATGCTTCATAAAATGCATAATTTTAGAGATTTCATCCTCAGATTTGAAATGAAGCATGACCACACTTGTGGCTTCACTTTAGTTGTGGTTATAAGTTGTTATACTACATTCACATAATATTTTTATACATTTAAAAATATATTCTTAATATTTATTATTTTTGTTTTAATGTTTGAGCCTATATATCTCCATATTAATAACAGTCTGAGTCTTGAATTGTAAACTCTTAAGCGTTGGCTTTCTAGATGCATGTTACTTATGTGTATATTCAGAAAGACTTGCAAGCAGCAGCCCTTTTATTTGGGGTATGTCAAAATGCCCCACTTGCCAAAATGGGGGGTGATAGGCAAGGGGTTAAAATTTTTCTAGTTATAAAGTACATTTACAAGTGGTTTAATTCATGAAATTTAATTAAAAACGAAATTAAATAATTAAAGCTAAATCCATAAAAGGATCCCATGATAAGAAAAGGTTACGCCGGATCCTAAATAGAACCTTTTCTTCTGAGAGTGAAATGTAAATGCATAAATGTAAATGTCACTGTAAATAAATTTAGCTATAATTTTATTGTCCAACCAATAGAAGACAAAAGTGTTCAGAAAAACTCCAGTCATTATTTTGGAGACACTAGAAAATCACATTTAAGCTTGTTAAAAAACTCAAATACTTGATACTTGTTTTGATGGATTGGTTTTGGATAAAAGCTAATGTTGAATATTGATGGCTCTTTGCTTTTGTCCCTCCGGTCTGCAAAATACATAAATGCATATAAAATGTTCAGTAGGGATCTATATAGAAGTCTAGGGTTCTCAATTTATGCCAAAAAAGGAGAAACGTCTTAAATTATTGCAATACCTTGATGTTTAATAGGTTATTTAAATTTTCTTCTAGTGATAAAGTACGTTTACGAGCGGTTTAATTCTTAAAATGCAATGTATTAAAACAAAATTAAATAATTAAAACAAAATCCATAAAATGATCCCATGATGGGAAAAGGTTCAGTATATGAAACGCCTGACCTGAACCTTTTCTTCTGAAATGAGTGTAATTTTGGAGACGCTATAAATAACCTTTAAGCTTACAAACTGCTTTACAGAAAGAGATCTAGTGACGTCACGCAAGCTATTTCCAAAGTTACAGGGGAAGGGGAAAAAAGCCCAGAAAAGAAAGAGTCTTTCTGTAAGCGGCAGTGAGAAATGAGAGCAGGAGATTATAAGCCTGGTGTGGTCTCCGGCATATTCTTGGCTGTAAGAATGAAGACAGATAGCAGGCATAAAGGGCTGGAGAAAGCGGAGGGGAGGGAGGAAAGAGAAAGACCGAGAAAAACAGGCCACGCTGTTGGGCGTGGAGCACAATAGAGATGAAATATGGTGGCGAGCAGAAAGATGCTGATTAGTGGACGGCTTCCCGGAAAGATCTACCAACCCAACAACTGAACTCCTCCTCACTAAGATGCTTTCCACGGACGCCGGTGGCTTCGGGGGAGATTTTCGCCCCTCACTCCATCCCTACATCCGGATCGACTCTTAATCTGGGTATCGGGAGCCTTCGGGGCTGCGGAGGCAACGATTAACGACGGCAGGGAGATTGTATGTTCCTAATAGTTACAGCCTTCAAGTGGTGTAACACAATTACAGGGGCTGCAGACGAACGGCTAATGTGCATGCAACTAGCAGCCTGATATGGATCAGGTATTGAGTTGGCTGTTTTTAATTCACTTTCCAGCACAAAAACGGGGGCATTAGTTAGATTAGATGGGCTTTGGACGGGAGGGGTGGGTGAGGCCCGGCGGAGGGCAAGTGAATTTGTTTAGTGCTGCCTGTCAATTACCATCTGAAACCTTCTGCTGAACGGTTATTTATCTTCAGAGGTGAGGGGAAGGGAAAAGAGACTCGACAGGACAAAACAAGGCCTGAATACAATTAATAAAGAGACTGTCCATTGGCGAGGGCTACTCACGCCCGTAGGCGAAGCCATTTGGGTTATGACCATCAAAATGATGTATGAGGCCACATCCAAACCTTCTTCCTAATGTATTCTGATCGGAGCGGAAAAGTCTGGGCAAGTGCAACATTCCTCTCTACAGCGAAATAGGAAAATAAGCAAACTAGAAGTGCTTGCAGGGCAGCAAATGAACAACGTTACATTACGGGTAAAATAATAAAAAAAGTGCTGCCTGCAGAGATTAATAGCACTATGCAATATAGATGTGTGTAAGAAAGAAAGCCAATCAGTTCAGTAAGCAAATTCAGCAGGAAAATGCATGCAAGAAAAATGGGCTGCATGTTTTGGGCAAAGAAATCTAAATGTGATTGCAATTTAATTTTTTTATTTATTGAAATGGCAGCAAAAAAACAACATTAAATTAAAATGTATTTATTTTAATTTATAATTCTATGCAAGAAAGAAAAAAAACATTCAGTTCAGTAAGCAAATACATGCAAAAAAAGATATACACGATCAGGCATAACATTATGACCACTGACAGGTGAAGTGAATAGCACTGATGATCTCTTCATCACGGCTCCTGTTAGTGGGTGGGATATATTAGGCAGCAAGTGAACATGTTGTCCTCAAAGTTGATGTGTTAGAAGCAGGAAAAATGGGCAAGCATAAGGATTTGAGTGAGTTTGACAAGGGCCAAATTGTGATGGCTAGACGACTGGGTCAGAGCATCTCCAAAACTGCAGCTCTTGTGGGGTGTTCCCGGTCTGCAGTGGTCAGGATCTATCAAAAGTGCTCCAAGGAAGGAACAGTGGAGAACCGGAGACAGGGTCATGGGCGGCCAAGGCTCATTGATGCATGCAGTGTGGGGCTGCATAGCAACGAGTTTGATGTGTTGACTTGGCCTCCAAATTCCCCAGAATCCAATCGAGCATCTGTGGGATGTGCTTAACAAACAAGTCCGATCCATGGAGGCCCCACCTCGCAACTTACAGGACTTAAAGGATCTGCTGCTAACATCTTGGTGCCAGATACCACACCTTCAGGGGTCTAGTGGAGTCCATGCCTCGACGGGTCAGGGCTGTTTTGGCAGCAAAAGGGGGACCAACACAATATTAGGTCATAATGTTATGCCCGATCGGTGTATATCACAATGATGTCATCACTTTGAATGGTAAGTTAAATTGGAAATGCAAGTCAAAGTTAGAAAATAATAAGTGAAAGGAGAAAGCCTTGCAAACACTCATACGAGAGCCATTTTACTCATGTACATAATGCATAAAGCTTGGGAAAATTAATGCAGAAATGCACAGATGAGTCGGCCGGGTTTTTGCGACCAGCTGAGAGAATGAAAACGAACAAATGATCAAAAAACGCCGCACAGTACAAAGAAACAATGCTGCTGAAATCTGCATATGGCCTACATTTCTTTTGTTTTGAGCACACTTAAAAACCTTGATGACTTTGTTCTTTCATACAAACAATTATTTTATGAGCACTGGAAAACCATTCAGACACACACTGATTGTTCTAGTGTTCATGCAAGGCGAATGGAAACGTTTGAAATGTTCTGGAAAAGGCCATGCAAGACCCTAGTTAACAAATCATTATCTGCTTCATCTCTTCCATATCTGGTGAGAAACTCGAACCAGCGTTTTTTCCCCTCTCACAAACGGCTCTTACAGCACATTCAGCTGGCTAAATAGAAAAGAAAATGGGGCTACTGTTTTCACCTCCAACCCACACGCACACATAATCGCAACAATATGGGGGAAAAATCCAGGCCTGGGACGCCACGCCAGCTCAATGATATAAAGTTACCGCGGCTGGAGGGAAAATGCTTTTTATCATTTGCAGATTACACAACACAAGGGACTTTTCTGTAACCCCGAGACCACCGGGACAATGAGTGACTGTGACTGATCTGAAATACACTTTTAAAATGCCCATCACAAACTATCAGTCACAGACTCGCAGTACGTCAATGCACATCTCACCACTGCGCTCGGGAACCTGAGGAAAGGCGAGAGGAAGGTAAAGGGACTCGAGGACAGAGAAGAGCCTCAGGAGCACTTGAGACGGTGGTTTCACTGCTTTCATACATCAGTCAAGCCTCTTGATTTTTGGTCTAACGGTGACCCTCTCTGCGACGTCGACTCCTTTCAGATAAATATCTCGACTGCCCAAGACTGGCTTGCAAATGTCACTCATTTCTATTTTACGGGCTGTTTGCACTCTTGAGAGTCTGAGCAATAGGGTTGTGCCGATAGACGATAGTATCGTGCATCAACGATGACAATATTATCAAGACGATAATTGGCTCATCTCATTATTTTAAGGCTAGTATTATTATTAAATTAATATTAGGACCTACAGTCATACCCAAATGTATTGAGACACATTCAACATTATCACATTATCAGTTTATTCGCTATAGTTTAGAAAATGGTAACAAAATGACAAGAACTCAGAGTTAAACTGACAGAACAAATTCATCTTGATTATGTCAGATAACTTTGATAGAAAGGCATGTAATGGATTACAATCAACCAATCAGCTGTTCAATTTATGTACACATTTAGATAATCTCAACTGACACTGACGAGAAGAGATTGTTGAATAAAGTCTTTATTTTTGTTTGTTTTTGCGCACTGAAATATTCTCGTGGCTTCATAACATTAAGGCTGAGCCACTGGAGTCATGGACTATTTTAACCACGTCTTTACTTCCTTTCTGGAGCTTGAAAGTGTTAATTAAACTGCTGTCTATGGAGGGTCAGAGAGCTCTCGGATTTCATCAGAAATATCTTCACTTGTGTCTGAAGATGAACGAAGGTCTGACGGGTTTGGAACGACATGAGGGAGAGGAATTAATGACAGGATTTACATTTTTGGGTGAACTAACCCTTTAATGTAGTGACAAAAAAGCTTGGACAGTTTTGTTTCTCTTTCAGGGAATAAGTGAGCGCGTTTACATGCACGTTGTTAAGCATAAACCGATCGATTTTTGCCCCTTACCCTGATTTCTTCCAGCATGTAAACAAATTAACCTGAATTCTTTGGGCTTACTGACTCTTTCTTGAAAATCTAAAAGTCAAAATGCTGCATTTGTAAGGGCATGAGAACGCCAGGCTCTAGTGAACGCGTGTACAACAGTTAGCAGAAGTTAGAGATAATGGATAGAGGCACTTTTATGATGGATACATGCACTTTTATGATGGATGGATGCACTTTTATGATGGATGGATGCACTTTTATGATGAATAGATGCACTTTTATGATGAATAGATGCACTTTTATGATGAATAGATGCACTTTTATAATGGATAGATGCACTTTTATGATGAATAGATGCACTTTTATAATGGATAGATGCACTTTTATAATGGATAGATGCACTTTTATAATGGATTGATGCACTTTTATAATGGATTGATGCACTTTTATGATGAATAGATGCACTTTTATGGACTTCAAAACAGGAACAGCCATTCACTGCCATTATAAAGGTTGGATTAGCCAGGACATTTTTTTTTATTGTATTCATCTGAAGAAAGTCATATACACCTAGGATGAATTGAGGGCGAGTAAATCATGGGTTAATTTTCACTTTTGGGTGAACTATCCCTTTAAATAAGCAAATAAATAAGCAAGTTAATGATCAGATAAGTAAGCCGACGATAGTATTGTGTATCGCCGATCTCATTGGCTGACAATTTGAAAATGGAGTATATCACCCAACACTACTGAGCAGAGATTGTAGAAATACTATCATGTGTCCTATCAGGCACTACTGAAAACAAACAAGAGAGGAAAAGCAAGTCCAGAGCTAAAAAAGTAAATATGCATGCCCATATTTCATGTGCCTACGTCGCTAAAACTCAACCAGTGTGGAAACAACTGCCAGAATGAGAAATCGGCTGAAACCAGACACGGCCTGTGATTTCTTGCGTTCCTCCTAAACGCAGCACAAAAGAGATCAGATTTCCACACAAAATCATTTGCACATGACAAGGAAGGGGATGAAAAAGGAAACATGTATATGTGCAAAAGCACGCTTTTGAGTTCAGCGGTCTATTGTTTGCAGACTGCAGGTTTTGATTTACATATACAAATAGCAAAAAAACCGGTCAAGAATAGCAGCGGTTAATGTGTCTGAATATGCCTTGTTGGGTTTAGGAAGAAATCGGAGAGTTTTGCTATCCTAGACTCCCTCATCCGTCCTACTCTTCCTCCTGTTTACTCCTTTTCCTTTCTGGCCCAAATCATTGCTTTCGTTGGCGCAGAACCTCAGCGCTGGAACACGCCGGTACAATAAAACATTTCCCTCACAACAACAACGATAAAGCACAAAAATGTAACCAGTAAAGTGCAGAACTTTTGCAGCTTTATTGAAAGAACAACCATGTCGAGATTTACTGACGTGTTTTCTCACAAATGCAAGAGGCAAAAAAAGTGTGCGGCGGGTTGAATTTATGAGAACGGCTACTGAAGGAAAGCATTCAAGGGGCTGTAATTCAAATCTGACAACTCCCTGAAACGGCAACAGCGGCGTTCGGCACTTCAGACTCGTGAATGAGCGCACCGCTGTTCCCTTTAAACAACTCACTGGTCCAGCGCCAGCGAGAAGCTGGCAGGGTCGCCCGGCGCCCCTCGGACAGGAGTCGATACATTTCCCGTGTCATGGGTGAATCCCTGCGTTTCCGTGAGAGTGTGTTAGAGACGCTTAATGCACGGAGAATCAGCCAGCGCTCATTGCACAGAGTTTATGACCCCTGACTGACAGAGAGAAGCCGCCAACTGCATCCTGCAGACAGACGGAGCTAAAAATGTCTCAAGTTAATAATGAATGCACAGGCACATACACATTAACAAACGATGGCAGCGACACTAGGGGTGGGCGGTCGGACAGAAACATGGAATGAGTAACTCTATATCATGGTGACAGTATATCATGGTATTGTTACTGACACTGGAATTCACAGTCATATTAAAAAATAGTTTCCAGTGAATAAAATATTTGACAAAAATAAGTGCTTTATTTCATTTAAAACCCTGGTCACAAACCAAAAGTAAGTGAAAACAAATTCACACACACAACTGGTCAAAAGTTTGGAAACATTACTATTTTTAATGTTTTTGAAAGAAGTCTCTTATGCTCATCAAGGCTGCATTTATTTGATCAAAAATACAGTAAAAACTGTAATATTGTGAAATATTATTACAATTTAAAATATATTTTTTTAAATTTTAATATACTTTAAAATGTAATTTATTCCTGTGATCAAAGCTGAATTTATCATCATTACTCCAGTCTTCAGTGTCACATGATCCTTCAGAAAAGTCCTGAGGATTTATTATCAATGTTGGAAACAGTTGTGCTGCTGCGATACTTTTTTCAAGATTCTTTGATGAATAAAATTTTTTAAAAAAGAACAGCATTTATTTAAAATGGAAATCTTTTTGTAACAATATCCAGTAACACTTTATTTTACAGTGTCCTTGTTACATATGTTACATGTATAGTAATAACAGATAATGATGCATAATTACATGCAACTAACCCTAATCCCATATATATATATATATATATATATCACACTGTAACAATGACACCTTAAAATAAAGTGTTCCCAGTATACACTACAGTTCAAAAGTTCTTTATTTTTTTTGAAAAAATACTTTTATTCAGCACGGACGTGTTAAATTGATAAAAAAAAAAGTGATAGTAAAGATTTATATTGTTGGAAAAGACTTCCATTTTGAATAAATGCTGTTCTTTTTTACTTTTTATTCAAAGAATCCTCAAAAAAAGTATCACAGAGATACCGAGCATTAAATCCTCATATGAGAATGAAGGGTCATGTGACACTGAAGACTGGAGTAATGATGATAAATTCAGCTTTGATCACAGGAATAAATTACACTTTACTATATATTCACATAGAGAACAGTTATTTTAAATTGTTAGAACCACTTTTTTTTTTCATATTATACACCTTAAGGATTCTGCCTCAGTGATTTTTGTACACTGAGAAGGTTTTTTAATGAAATATAAAATAAGGTAAAACGGGTTTCATATTATAGAAAACTTTATAATAAAATAAAAAATACAAAATTCTAAGTCACATTTGAAACCATAATAAAATAGCCAATATACATAAAGCTGTGACCGCACCTCAGTTTAAATCTATATTAATGCGCCACATTGTGCAGCTGTGGATATGCGTCTCTGTTGGCTGACACACTGTAAACACACCATCAAGCTGCCCATCCCTAACCAACACTAAAAAGACAGAAGCTTTTGTGCAAGATGTCAGAAATGGCTGCTTTCAGTCGGCCTGTTGTCAATAAACACAAAGTCACTTTTCTCGTCCCAGTGCAATGCTGACTCTCCACTTTATCCAGCCATTCACCACTTCCATTACGGTTCCGATCACTTTAGAAGAGGATATATTATTTATCTACTTCCCTGTCTATGTTTGGAGGGCCTCGTTTGGGCCGGTAAATAGTTGTTGTAGTTTTAGTGTGGAATTTTTGGAGCGCCCACAAGAGACCGAGTTCTCGCTTCGCCCTGATTCCAGGAGCTCGATTTTAAGGGGCTTTTTAAATGGTCAGATTTAATCAGAGGATTCCAGCCTGACGTTTTTCCAGTGTTTTTGTTTCCCGGGTGATTTTTATGATGTGGCAGCGAACGACACATTTAAAGGGATAGCTCACCCAAAAATGAAAAGTGGCCCATGATTTACTCACCCTCAAGTCACCCTAGATGTATATGACATTCTTCTTTCAGACGAACACAATCAGAGTTATATTAAAGAATGTCCTGGCTCTTCCACGCTTTATAATGGCAGAACAACATTTGAAGCCCAAAAAAGTGCATCCATCCACTATAAAAGTGCTCCACACGGCTCCGGGGGTTAATAAAGGCCATCTGAAGCGAAGCAATGGGTTTGTGAAAGAAAAATATCCATATTTAACATGTTATAAAGTAAAATATCTAGCTTCCGCCAGACCGTATTCAACTTACAAAGTAAGTGTAACGCCTCTTACCATTCAAAACGCTTACGCTACGCCCGACATCATCGTAGCGGCAGTTACACTTTCTTCGTAAGTTGAATACGGTCTTTTTCTTTCACAAACCCATCGATTCACTTCAGAAGGCCTTTATTAACCCCCGGAGCCGTGTGGAGCACTTTTATGATGGATGGATGCACTTTTATGATGGATGGATGCACTTTTATGATGGATGGATGCACTTTTATAATGGATAGATGCACTTTTATGATGGATGGATGCACTTTTATGATGGATGGATGCACTTTTATAATGGATAGATGCACTTTTATGATGGATAGATGCACTTTTATGATGGATGGATGCACTTTTATGATGGATGGATGCACTTTTATAATAGATAGATGCACTTTTATGATGGATAGATGCACTTTTATGGACTTCAAAACAGAAACAGCCATTCACTGCCATTATAAAGCATGGAAGAGCCAGGACATTCTTTAATATAACTCTGATTGTGTTCGTCTGAAAGAAGAATGTCATACACCTGGGATGAGTTGAGGGTGAGTAAATCCTGGGCTAAATTTCATTTTTGGGTGAACTATCCCTTTAAATGCAGTTTTGGGCTTGTCGCTCGGCCCACCCACAGTAAAGCGTCCTCATTGAGGGCATGTGATTAACGATGTTTAACGCTCTCAAAGGACACCACCTTGTCTTTGGCAGTTCATTTCAACGCCCTCCATTCTTGTAGGTGATGGTGGTATTGTTATGATACGCTTTTCCCCACGAGAACGCACGCGGCAGGTCATGCAGAAAGCCTTCATTAAGGAGACTTACTACTGTACGATTCTCAATCGGGCTCCTGCAAAATTAGCCCCAGCGAGCATGGCCCAGTTAAGCACTCGCGGCTCGCGGCCTCTGGGGAAACGGCCTGGAGATGTGACTGAACATGAAAGTGCTGAGTTTGGGTTTACTGAGTGATATCACACGCAGATAAACTAATGGTCCAAACACAGAGCAACTGCTTATACATGGAAAACAGAGACAAACACATACACACACCAAGATTAAGAGAACCACACCAGAACATGAAAGCAAGAGTTTTTGCCTCTGAAACGCTGCGAGAACATGAATCATAAAAGTAGCACGACGCAGATAGATTCTCATTACTTTGTTCAGCACTAGATGCTCAAACGAGAACGCGGCCTTGAACGGATCACACAATATGTGGCTGTAATTTAGCAGCTCATTTAACCGGCCGAAAAAACAACATTAGGCATTGACATTGTGACACGCACTCACTAAAGCGGTTTAAAACTCTGCTTGGCAGTTTTGTAGATAACTAAAAAGAAGAAATATGGGGGGAATTATCCAGAAGATTGATTCCCGGAGAGATGAATGCGTGGTATTCATGCATCTTTATCTGACAGGGCTTGTGCTCTCCGGGCCTTGGGTTTAGTTATTCTCTCTGACAAAACATGTTTGGGCCGGGTCGAGGATGTGTCAGGAGGAGAACGCTTCATCACTGTCTGACGGCGAGCTGATAGCGCCGTGATCCAGACGCAGGGATCAGTCTAAAAGCCCCAAATGGAGAATAATAACCTGCAGGATTCCCTCTGTAGAGGTGCGGCGTTCGCCTGACAAGTACTCATTCACTTTCTTAAATAAAAAGTTCTAACAACTGTAAAGTAGCTTGAACAAAAAAGAAATTAGTAGAATGAGTTAGTTTATTATTCTGTGTGCACTGAAGAAGAATACTCGAAGGTCAATAAAACAACATATTTACTCAACTCAATTCGTAGTTTTCACGTGACGTCACACCGTTAGAGGAACGCCCACCTGGAGGGCAAAACAAGGCTTTCCTCCATTGCCCACCAGTCATTTTTACCAGGTTTGTAGTAAGTTTTAATATAGGAAGACAGTGATATTAAAAGACCAAATTCAATATACACCTTATTGATGTTGCATACTTTGCAAATGCACACAGAATATATGCAACACGAGGTTTCTCGTTAGGCGTTTTTTCACATCGAAAACCATTATAAAGAAAACGCGTTGCGCTCATATGCACTCATCTACTTGCCTGTATATAGTATGCATCATCAAAAAGGCTTAAACTGAACTTAATCTTTTAATATCACTGTTATAGTTAGGGATGCTCATATTGACCGTTTAACCGTTAACCAAAAGTAAGAATTTTGACCGATTAATACTATCAGTTAAATGGTTTAAAGTTTGTTGTTTTCTTTTAGTTTGCTGCACGGTTAAAGAAAAATATGCTATATTTGTTAGCTCGCGGGGCGCGTCGACACGTGCAACCACACGTGCCTACACAGACATATTTCGCAAAATGAAGCAATGGAAAAGTAGGCAGCCTAATGTGAGGGAGCATTTCGACAGAAAGGGCGACGAAGTTACTTGCAAAATATGCTATGCGGTATTAAAATACAGCAGTAGTGCAAGCTCCTGACTGTTGGAAAGCAAATGAAAGGCGTTTCCCGAGGCTGGCCGCTCTAGCGAGGCGTTATCTCTGTATTCCCGGGGCATCAGTGCCATCTGAGAGGGTGTTACCTGCCGCGGGTCTAACGGTCAACAGGCTGTGCCCAGACTAACCCACATCACGAAGACATGTTACTTTAAAAAAAATAAAAAACAGCCAAGCTGTGGATTAAGGTAGGCCTGATATTTTTATTTGACGAAAAAAAACACTATTCCGGTTCTTGAATGAGCATCCCTAGTTATAGTACATTAAGGCACTTTAAGGGTGGGTTGCACTAGTAAGTCATCATTTACTCACCCTGGTGTTGTTTTGATGAAGTATGTTCTACGTTCTTTCTTGTTCAGACCACAAAGAGATTTTTTTTTTTTAAATGTCCCTCTTGTGCTCGTCCAGCATCACCGGTCACTTACTTTCATGCGTTTCGTGAGACGTGGATGAAGTTACGTGATGCAAATCCGACAGATCCCATTCTCTGAGTTGCGGCGCAAACTAACATGGCGGCAAAACACAATCACTTACACATATTTGAAAATCAGAATATCAGATAGTTCATGACATAGTTAACAAGTTTGTGAATATTTTCAAGAAAAAAAGAATAAAGGAAAACGCGAGAAGCATGATGCGTCGCCATGGAAATAAGGCAATGCGTTCTAAAATATTTTGCCAGAGAAGGCAAATATGGTCATATTTCTGCAAAAGAATTACTAAAACTTGAAGCTGGTTTGTAGCAGACAATACAGACGACTGCTGTTATTACTGTAACTGTTATTTAGTGTTAAATTAATGTGGTTGGGTTAGGTGGCTTAGGTTTTATTGTGAATTTGTTAAGTAAATTTGTATTTATTTATATATTTAAGTATACATTCAACTTTTAATAAATTGTTCAATTTAAAATATTTTTTTTTCCCCCAAATAAAAAGCCATTCTTTAAAATGTCACCCACTGTCGTTTTGTGGCTCTTAACAAAAAAAAATTAATTAAAAAAAATATATACATTTAGGCACCGGTATCGTAAAAAAAAACCAGCCCTACTGTCATGAGAAATCCAGAATATATATATATATTTTTAAATGCAATATGAATTTCACATCAAACATTAATTCAGTGTATGGTGAAACATCCCTTTAAGTTTATTAGATTAACAAAAACTTTTAGAGTTTTTATTTTAGTTGAGTTAACAAACTGAATGCAATAGGTTGCCTTTTTTTACAGTGCAGAAATAAACTGTTCGTGAACAACATTTAATGTTGGCTAACCAAGAGCTTCTCTGCTGCCCACAAAGCACCTGTCCATGATAATAAAAACCAACTGCAGGTCTGTGCATTAAACATAAAGCACGACTCAAGTAAAATCAAGCCTGGCCTGAGGCAGCGTTTCTCTAATGACCATCATGGACCAGACCCTCTAGTCCTCTTTTGAGCTCCGACTTTACTGCCAAGTCAACAGTAGGACTTACATTGACCTCTTATCATCTCTCTGGCTGCATGGGGCCTTTAATGGAAAGCAGAATCCGAGGAAAACCTCAAAGTACCAAGTAAATGTATGTTCTTGTTTAAGCCCCATAAAAACAGGAAAGCACAAACATTTATCTGTGCTATGCTTTCATCTGCTGTCTGCAGAGCTAAAGAATAACAGAGCCAGGAGGCTGATAAAGTGAAGATAGGAAATGGAAACGCGTGGGTCTCATGTTCCCATGATTCCAGCAGGGCGGTGATTGCTTGTCCCGGCCTCCCTCTACGGTGAACAGCAGTGCGCGGCCCTTTCATTACATCAGTATGCACAACAAAAATCCATCCCATGATGTTCAATTTGGCTAGCGGACAGGCGTTGTGCATTAGCTAAGAACACTAATAATTGGCAAATGGGTAGTTGACAAATAAGCAGTAAAAAAATGCTTTTTTCCACCACTTTTGAAGAAAGAAATGCATATTGTTATGTAGCATGAAGTCTGATGTTTGAGAAAATATAAGGGGTCACTAACTTTGTCAATTCTTTCACTGTTTTTTGCACATTTTTACTCAAATGTGTCCTATGGTGTGACAGAATTAAGAATAAAGGGGAGTTGCAACAAAGGACAACATGACCGTCAATGGGGTCCTTCAACTAATTAAAGTTGTCCGTGGAAGTGCCCAATTTACTTTTTCATGGTTTTCAGTGACAAAAACAAAGTTCCTCCGCTTTTAGAAATATATGGATGAAAAAAATGATTGTCATTTACTAAAATAGACACTTATGCCTGAGGTGTTTATTAACATGTGTATGCTTTTCTTTTTAATTTATAAAAGTTGTAATTTATTGAACCATGCTTGAGACAGTCACACCATAGGACAATTTTGAGATTTGGCTCAAATTAAAAAAATAAAAAATCTAAAGACAAAGCAGTTTTTATATCAACAGGTCCATGTAAGAAAGAAATGTTTAACCGTTTACTGCATTTTAAATGATTATAATACTAATTATATTCATTTTTATCTTGTGTGAGTGAAAATACATGTCACGTCAGCAACCCAAATGTAATTTTAGAGGCTGTATGGCTATTTACAGAACTTGGAAAGGATTGCATGCATTTCTTGGTCTTTGATTGACATTCGGATTCAACACACTCTCACCTCTATTGTCAGGACGCGTATGGCTGAGCAGTTAACAGTGACTTAGTAATATGATTTTTTCTGCCACACTAAGTGACGATAAGAGCTTGCTAGTAAACTCACTCGTGCACGCTGTGACCGCATCCCAGCAGGCATCTTGTTTGATTGGACACCACTTTTAGCCTAGAGGGAGAGCATCACACGACAGCGCAGCTAAAAGCAAAGCGTTTCTGGTGGGACCGTGTGCTTTTTATAGCCGCGGCCCATGCATGCAATAAGCGAAAAGCGCTGTTCTGCTATTAAGCCACAATGACAAGAAAAACATGCAAGAACAACCATCCGAAATGACAACGCTTTTACTGCAGGACTGCTCTGTTGTTACAAGACAAATGATGCAACGTTCTGCTTCATTTAAGAAGGTCAGAGGTGAAGAGTGCATTTTCTGCACCACTAGAGGCAGCAAACAAAATAATGACTTTTCAAAAATACTACAAAGAATATGCATATTTTTTGACTTATTTTATGCATCACTACCACAACACAAAGCATTAAACCTCACTGTGCAACTACACAGCAAAACGTTATTGTTCTGTATCATTTTACAATAAGGTTCAGTATGGTAACACTATGAAACATTTCTAAAGCATTTATTAATCTTACTTAATGTTGATTTCAACATTTACTACTACTTCATTACAATCAAAACTTGTGTTAATATTATTTAATAGAACTGAGCTGACATGAATTAACAATGAAAAGCTATATTTTAAATCAACTAATATTAACAAAGATTAAATTAAACATTATTCGAGAAAATACTATTTCAGTCTTTCAAAACTTCACATTTAATTGTTAAGGCCTGTTTACACCAAGAATGATAACTATAACGCTAACTATATTAGCGTCCATATCGCCAAAGACTTTATATATATATATAGGAAGACGTGCACTCCGATTACTTATGAATGGGAAGAAAGTGCAACGCCCAATATGGCAAACAAGCCCCGCCTTCTAAATGAAAGCGCCAATCGTTGATTAGTAAAGTCATGGCGTCACTGCAGCTGCCGTTAGAAGCTCCGGTTGCTATAGAAACAACGCGCGCATGTGCATTAGCTTTGTCCAGGCTGAAAAATGCATGTTTTTGTCATGACTCGATCGTTTAGAAAAAGAATTTAGGATACAGTTGTTGTCCGATTTCATTGGGGATTTCAAATATGTAATTTAATTGTAAACTTGGCGAACAGTTTTGGAGAATTTGATGTTTCCCCATTCAAAGAGACAGAAGCTCAAAGATGGCCGCCGAGTGAAACGACTCGTCTTAAAGGGACTTTGATATCGCCCAGTTTTTTCTAATCGCGCGCTGCTGTTTTGACGTCTGCAGGATGGATTGGCTGTGAATATTTTTATCGTTCATCAGATGGAAAAAACAATCGTTCTGAAAGTGATTCCAACCATATTGTTTCTCTATGCAGTTATCATTATAGATGTGCTGTGGATTCTGCTATTCTTGTATATTAAGGCTTCTTTATCATTATGGTTATCGTCCTTGGTGTGAGCTGGCCTTTACTTGCCATTTCTTTTAAATAATTTGGTAAGCAATTTGAGTTTGGAAGCCATTCGAAAGTACAGTTCGGTTTGGTGCTGCAGAAAAAGCACACACACTTCACCTCTGACCTTCATAAACTAACCAAAATGCTACATCTGGTTGGACACTGGCGCTGACCACCAGCAGGGCCAGTATGTGGTCGTGCACGTTTATGGCCGGGCGTTGTCCGCTCCCAAAAGACCGAAATCTATCCTTCAAAACTGTAAAAAGAGGCGTCACTCTCCTCTCCACAACTGCCCTGAGTGAAACCCCTTGACTGGTAATAACTCTCATCTCTCTCTCTCCATTTCCTGATCACAATTACCCTCTCCATGAGGAGCAGGGACTGTAAATTACATTTCTCTGATCCTCAGCTATAATTGGACACTGAGGATTCTCTGAGCGGCAGCCTTTCTGTAAGTGGAAAACAAAGAGGCTTTGAGCGTTTGGGTTTGGATTTTACAACGCGACTCATTACATTAAAGGAGAAGCGTAACATCACTCCATATTCAAGACCACGCAAGGTTTGCACAAGTGCACGGTGTTGGCCGTGAGATCTGTTGACAGACAGGTCAGTCACTTCTGCAGTGCAATGCTTGAAGTATCCCACTAATGGACTGATAATAGAACCCAGTGCTGCACTTTGATGCTTCCCCTGTAGTTTACAGGGTGACAGTGTGTGATTAATTGCACTCACTCCACTCCCCATTCCCCTTTTCTCTTTTTTACAGCGAATAGAGGCTGTCATTGCCGTGACTTTGCTCGCTCACCTACCTGCACAGCTGGATACGGCGCGATTCGCCGTAGACAATGCCGAGCGCATACTGTAATACATCTTTTACACAGCCAGAGCGCGACGTGACGTCAGGAGAGAAGAGCTGCAACCTCAGCACGACTTTCACAGCAATTATCACGGAAAATATCCTCAGCACGGGGGAAGGCCAACAAACAGCATGCAATGCTGACGGCCCACAAGGCGACGAACAAGTTTCTGATGACGCACCGTTTGGCTCGACCTTTACCCTCACAGGCACGTGACTCTGTTAGATCTCATTTTCTCCAACTAAAACTCCTTTTGGAATGCTCTACATCACGGCATCCTCAGGGAATTATGATATACGGTGGCACTAGGGTTGGGTAATGAACTCTGTAATTTTGGTGCCCTTAAAAGTACAGAGTACCGATTCACATTAAATCAACCAGTGCCAAATTTCTGGACATGAGAACGGTTTAATCTACCACACACACACTGAATTGCACATGACAGTCACGCGTTTCCATCTCATACGAGGACGTGAATGCATGAACTTCATCTCCAGAGCCGCTCTGAGTCACTTCATCAGCACTTTACCGTTTCATTTGAGAAACACTACCTTCATAAACACACAGAAACTCAAAGCTCTTCACGGCAACCCGTCAAAAAAGTTCAGTTTAACTTGACAAATATATTACTGTTGTACAGTAGAATTTAGATACGTCTCAATGTAATTATTATTATTATTATTATTATTATTTTTGTTTATTATTATTATTATTATTAACAAAAATAATAATAATAATAATAATAATAACAATAATAAATTATTAAAACCAAGTAATAAATCACAATTTTTCCTCCATGTTTTAATTTTAGCAGTATAAAGCTCAGTTGTACAGCACACAAAAAGTTTGTTTAATTAAATTAATGTTTTATGTCTTCATTTGATTACCAGAAAATACCAGAAATCTTTTCATAGAAATGAAATAAAAAAATATTATATGGTTGTTTTTATTCAAATAATTAAGTAGCTAGTAGTCTACTATTTACTGGTAAATATTACAGTAATCAAACACCACAGACAATGGCAGACAGCGACGGCATAATGTCAATAACACTTCTGTAAATGACTTACAGTTTCTGCACAGTTATTGAGGGAAACATCACTAAAGTACCGGAAAAAGGGTACTGGTACCGGTTAAAACGCGAACCCAACCCAACCCTAACTGGCACGTGACTGTGTTAGATCTCATTTTCTCCAACTAAAACAAAAAAAAAAAACTAAAAAAAAAAAAAAAAAAAAAAAAGGCCTCCTGAGGGAATTACGATATACAGTGGCACTAGGTCATAGTATAGTAGCCGCTCAGTGCACAATGCTGCCTTTGTGTTTCCAAACGTATTTGGAGAACAACCATGATGGCTGTAACCTTAGTAGCACCCATGAGACCCGGCTGTTAGGCAATGAGGGAAGCGGTTAGAGTAATGATGATCGCAATAACATTCTCACTTACACTGAATTTTTACGCCTACTGGACTCTCTTTTTGAGCATTGAAAATATTTTCATACAAATAATAGCATTAGGCCCCCCATTCATAAACTAAGCTCAGAGGACGCATAACAGAGAGAGCGAGAGGACGGACATGGAAAAAAAGTGTACTCACGCTTTGACGCACACGGCAGGCACTGCGCTAAGTTTTTTTAAAATGGTAATTATGTGTATGAGAGAACAAACAAGGCTTTTGTTTGCCTAAAAAAGGGTAGAGCATTGCATATGGATATCCTGCAGAAAAGCGTGCATGAAAACAAAAATGTACAAGAATGGATTATGCACATTTGGGATCTTCGGTTTTCAGGGTCTGCATATTCAAACAGACAGCCAATGTGCTTCATCCTGCAAATCCATACTTTTAAAAGAGGATGACAAGATAGTCTCCCAAGCATCGTCAAGGGTTCTCAGGGTCGGACAGCATGGTTTTTATCCCCGTCGCTCCCTCTTGACATTCACAGTCGCCTCTTATTCACATTCAGGCACTTGTGGAGATGTCAGTGATTTTACTGTACTTGATTCAGGTACTTGCTCTTTATTGCTCTTCTCCTCCACGCAAGGGCCAAGAGAACGCTGTGACGAGTGGGAATTCACACACTTAATTAAAACAAGTGTATCGACAGTGAAAAATTGGTGGATAAGGAGAAGAAAGGAGTGCGAGGGAATTTTACTTAAGTGAACAGGCCAGTTCTTCAGATCCCCGTGTGAACCGGAAACATGTAGCTCATTAGTATCCAAAAAACCTATGGGCCATTAATTAGTCGCAAACAATGTTCTCCCTAAATATCGACTTCTTAATGGACACGAAGAGACTTGGTTCGTGTTCCCATTACAGTCAATGGCATTGGCCTCCGAGGGCTTTTGGAATCAGGCTTATGTCATCCTGCAATGCCCTTCAGATGCTGGAGCGGGATAGTTTTTCCTCATCCTTTCCTTGTTTCTCATTAACTATGCACAATTGTCCAGGGAGGTTTCGCTAGACTGGATAGGGTTTCTAACAATCCGATTCCTGGCGTTTTGGAACTGCAGTATTAGCCTGGAGCATGCAACACAAATAACACTAATAATAATAATAATAATAATATTATGTGACCCTGGAGCACAAAACCAGTCCTGCGTCTCATGGGTATATTTGTGACAATAGATATTTTGTAAATGTCCTACCGCAAAAATATTTATTATTAGCAGTAATATGCATGGCTAAGGATTCATTTGGACAACTTTAAAGGCGATTTTCTCAATATTTAGATTTTTTTGCACCCTCAGATTCCAGATTTCCAAATACTGTCCTCTCCTAACAAACCACACATCAATAGAAAGATTATTTATTCAGCTTTCAGATGATGCATACATCTCAATTTAAAAAAAATGGACCCTTATGACTGGTTTTGTGGTCCAGGGTCACATATATCGAAATAAAGGATGTCCAAAGATACAAGTAGAACCCAGTCCACCTGAACACTAGAACTGCATGTAAACCACTGAGGGAGGGTTAAAGTCAATGTCAAACATCGCTCGGAGGAGGTCTTTGTGCCATCAGAAACATGGCTGCCTGTTTACTTACTCAACAATTATTCAGCAAAATCCCTTTAATGGAGTCCCCACACTCCACTGCACCGAACGGGCACATTTAAGAGCCGAGCGGCATCAGCACTGGCGTATCTGAGATATGCCACAAACACAAACTTGAAAGCATCTTCAACCACTTTTAACTCACCATGTTGTGCCCAGAGGAAAATTCATTTAATTAGTTCATTATAATGCAATCAAAGCATGCAGCTCTGAAAATACAGCAGGAATAGTCAATAACAAAATGATCAAAACAACTATTATTTTACTCTTAATAGAAATGTGGGTACACTGTCAATACAAACACTTCATGAGTGATATTTTAATACATATAAGCGTTCCTTGTTTCTCTCATTTCCTCAAAATATTCCCAAAATGAACATTAATTTGCCATTTTGTAATTAGGGCCATAAAATGATATATAATATAAAATAGCTTAAGTGGAGGATTTAATTATTCATATATGGCAGAGATTCACTGGGGGGACCCTAGTTGGGGACATACTTTATATTTTTAAACATAGATGCAAACAAAATCCCACTATATTATGCATGAAATTCGCATAACGTTTGGAGGCTACTGGAACTCCCTATATACTGTGTGTGTGTGTGTGAGATAGATACACACACACACACACACACACACACACACTATAAACACACAAAAAATACTCTCATCCTTTAAAAGCAGAAAAACACAATACCCTGTAAGAAGATTTCAGCATTCATAACAGGACTAAAGATATTAACAACACGCACGATAAGCTTGGGGAAGGTACAGATGTGCGTGTGTGCGCATAAACAACGGCACATTTACCAAACTGCTCATTTCTAACCCGATTCAAACACACTCCTGCTTTTGTTCAGTCGCACAGCAGAGCAGAAGTTTTCTCAAGTAATGACCTCACTATGAGCTCATACCTAATATTAAGACCGAATGTCAATCATCCACGTGTATGATATTCAATAAGAAGACAACTGGGACGATATTGGCTCAAATACTCAACAACAACAACAATAATAAACAAAATACAGCAACAAAAAAGGATAATGTTTATTGTAACATTATTATTTGTATTGAATATGAACACTCAACGGTTAAATATGGTACGTTACTCAACCGTTAGTTTAAATTTTTAAATAACATTTTTGAACCCAACGGCTGGGTCCATATTTGACCGTTGAGACAACAGCGTAAACAAATATGATCTTTATTCGATCAGCACAGATTCGCGGAATTTACACAAGAGATAAAATCGATTAACTCACGCTGGCATGATATATTAAATTTGATAATACAAGCAAATGAATGATTTAAAGGCTCATTCACTGAAATCGGACAGAATCTAAGTTAATCTGCAAAGATGTCTCAACTTTTCATGCGCAAATCTTGCAGTTATCAGACCAATAATTGAACGAAACTCATTAAACTTCAGTCAGCGATACAGATCGATATTTCACCTGCCGTTCGCGAATAACAAGGGTTTTCTTACCTTGAGCCGCACCGGTGTGGATGAGCGATAAAATACTCAAAATCAACACAGAGATCATCTGTGGTAAGAATCCCGATCCGCCTCGTTCTCTTCTCGCAGTCTTTTTACTTCTTCCCATCATATAAACAGTCGAAACAAGGCAAAAATCCGCCGTCAGGTGAGATTATAATCAGAGGAGCCTCTGGAGATGTTGTTTGTAGTAAAACCAAGGAAATCAAAGACGGAGAGTCGGTTAAACGCGGAACAAATGTTGGTTGAATCCGTTGGTTTTTACCTCAGCGCACTCTTCTGACAGACAGCGGCCACCGACGCCCGTCACACACATATATTTGGGATTAAATATCCTCTTCTCAGCAGTTTTTCCTCTCCAGGCGGTCAAACAGCTCTCCTGAGGGGAGTTCACGCTCAGGATCGGCGTCTGTCAGTGAAGTTCCTTCAGCGCGCGCTCCTCGCCTTCTGATGGACAGTTGAAGAGCCGCGCGATCCCCGCGCGAGCCACCGGCGCTCCAGCCAATCCGAATGCGCACCGACTTCAGTGTGAAGAAAACCAGGTGCGGGCGCGCGGAGCGGATCCGCTGGGGTGTGTTATCAAATGAGATGATCAGAAGCTGTCATTTAGATATTAGCCTATTTTACTCTGTTTCGTTTAGGATCGTTTTCTGCGCATAATTACCATAATCTGAGATACTCATAATGAGGGAATATATAGCCCACCTACACACACACACACACACACTTAGCCTATACACTGCCGTTCAAAAGTGTTTAATGTTTTACAAGAGTCTCTTTATTTTTTAAAATGTTTATATTATATTATTAAAATGTAAAATAACTTTTTTAAAATGTACTTTATTTCTGTGACGCAAAGCATCATTACTCCAGTCTTCAGTGTCACGTGATCATTCAACATGAGGATTGTTGGAGGAAACATTTATGATTATTATCCGTGTGAAACATTCTTTGATGAATAGAAAGTTCAAAAGAACAGTGTTTATCTGAAATAGAAAGCTTTTGCAAGCTTTTTTTATTGGGAAAGAACTTAAACATTTATTCATCAAAGATGCAACAATTGTTTTCATCATTGATAATAATCATAAATGAGCATATTGAATGATTTGTGAAGGATCATGTGACACTGAAGACTGGAGTAATGATGATAAATTCAGTTATTTTACATTTTAATAATATTTCACAATATTAGTTTTTTTTGGTATTTTTAATAACATAAATGCAGCGTAACTTCTTCTAAAAACATTAAAAAACGTACCCATCAAAAACATTTGAACGGCAGTGTATATATAATTAGGCTATAATTGATTATTATTATTTCTGCAAAAATGCAAATTCCCATTGTCAATTCTGACTTAAAGGAGAAAAGGGTTTGAAAATGACTTTATTGCCGTTAATGTTTTACTCTTGGTTCTGATCCATGACACTAGGTAAACAAGAGGAAAACAAACCTCTCTGCAATCTAATCAACAAAACCTTTAACTACATTTGCTTTGCTTATCACTGCCCTCCTGTTATTCATTTAGCCCTGCTAATTGCCCAAAAACATGCTCTCTTGTCAGAAGGCATGATCGATAATTATGACAGGAAGAAAACCACAAACCATGATAACTGAGCTTGCAAATCCATGCCGAGCCTGTCGTCTGAGCTCATGATAAGAGTCTGTGTGATAAGAGTCGCCCTCATCAGTCTTCTCTATATCTGCAGGTGATTTTATGCACTTGTGATGCATGATGATGGCACGGCTTAATGGTTAAGGATCCGGGCTGCTGACTTCAGTATTGAGGGTTCGACCCCAGGTGGAGTGACCTAGAAACTGGAGAGCTGCCGAAATTCCAGTCCTCTTCGATCACCGTTGAGCCCTGGAGCAAGACACTTAACCTCAGGTTTCTTCTAGAAGGCAGTTCATGCTCTTCAGTCGTTTCACATGATGAAGCATCTGCTAAATGCACTCTAAAAAACACTGGGTTAAAAACAACCAAATTTGCACTTAAATGCATACCTCGGGTCTTTAGCGACCCGGGACGTCATTCACTACCCTCCTCCTCGTTCATTTTTTTAAGTTAGACCTTCTTAGTCTTCCTCAATCAATTAAAAATAAAATTATAAAAGAATGCCTGTTTTTCCATTAAATTTTGTAAAAATATTGCATAGGGACCCGAGGTTTGTATTTTTTTCTGCACAACAATAATTGAATCTTTAATGACGGAATAAGCGCAATTCCCGGTCTGATACAGAATGATGACGTGACGTTTCACTCACACTTACTGCAGACAGAAAACAAAAGATTAGTAAGAATAATCTGCAAAACTTGAAATGGCTTAGCGATTTACTGTACTGAACGCAATCAAATATTACTGTCACTTGATGGTGGATCTGGTGAAGAAGCTGATCAAAATAGTGATTTTGAAGATGTTGAAAATGATAGTTTTGAGAATATGTTTGAACACTGGGTTGTTACGTCTGACCCAGGATCTGGGTAACACAAAAACTACCCAAACACTGGGTTTTTACGTCTGACCCAGGATCTGGGTAACACAAAAACAACCCAAACACTGGGTTGTTACGTCTCACCCAGGATCTGGGTAACACAAAAACTACCCAAACACTGGGTTTTTACGTCTGACCCAGGATCTGGGTAACACAAAAACAACCCAAACACTGGGTTGTTACGCCTGACCCAGGATCTGGGTTACACAAAAACTACCCAAACACTGGGTTGTTACGTCTGACCCAGGATCTGGGTTACACAAAAACTACCCAAACACTGGGTTGTTACGTCTGACCCAGGAGCTGAGTAACACAAAAACTACCCAAACACTGGGTTGTTACGTCTGACCCAGGATCTGGGTTACACAAAAACTACCCAAACATTGGGTTGTAACGCCTGACCCAGGATCTGGGTTACACAAAAACTACAAAAACTACCCAAACACTGGGTTGTTACGTCTGACCCAGGATCTGGGTTACACAAAAACTACCCAAACACTGGGTTGTAATGCCTGACCCAGGATCTGGGTTACACAAAAACTACCCAAACACTGGGTTGTTACGTCTGACCCAGGATATGGGTTACACAAAAACTACCCAAACACTGGGTTGTTACGTCTGACCCAGGGTCTGGGTTACACAAAAACTACCCAAACACTGGGTTGTTACGTCTGTCCCAGGATCTGAGTAACACAAAAACTACCCAAGCACTGGGTTGTTACGTCTGACCCAGGATCTGAGTAACACAAAAACTACCCAAACACTGGGTTGTTACGTCTGACCCAGGAGCTGAGTAACACAAAAACTACCCAAACACTGGGTTGTTATGCCTGACCCAGGAGCTGAGTAACACAAAAACGACCCAAACACTGGGTTGTTACGTCTGACCCAGGATCTGAGTAACACAAAAACTACCCAAATACTGGGTTGTTACGTCTGACCCAGGAGCTGAGTAACACAAAAACTACCCAAACACTGGGTTGTTACGCCTGACCCAGGATCTGGGTAACACAAAAACGACCCAAACACTGGATTGTCACGTCTAACCCAGGATCTGGGTAACACAAAAACTACCCAAACACTGGATTGTTACGTCTGACCCAGGAGCTGAGTAACAAAAACTACCCAAACACTGGATTGTTACGTCTGACCCAGGATCTGGGTAACACAAAAACGACCCAAACACTGGGTTGTTACGTCTGACCCAGGATCTGAGTAACACAAAAACTACCCAAATACTGGTTTGTTACGTCTGACCCAGGAGCTGAGTAACACAAAAACTACCCAAACACTGGGTTGTTACGCCTGACCCAGGATCTGGGTAACACAAAAACGACCCAAACTCTGGGTTGTTACGTCTGACCCAGGATCTGGGTAACACAAAAACGACCCAAACTCTGGGTTGTTACGTCTGACCCAGGATCTGGGTAACACAAAAACTACCCAAACTCTGGGTTGTTTTGTCTGACCCAGGATCTGGGTAACACAAAAACTACCCAAACACTGGGTTGTTACGCCTGACCCAGGATCTGGGTAACACAAAAACGACCCAAACTCTGGGTTGTTACGTCTGACCAAGGATCTGGGTAACACAAAAACGACCCAAACTCTGGGTTGTTTTGTCTGACCCAGGATCTGGGTAACACAAAAACTACCCAAACACTGGGTTGTTACGCCTGACCCAGGATCTGGGTAACACAAAAACAACCCAAACACTGGGTTGTTACGTCTGTCCCAGGATCTGGGTAACACAAAAACGACCCAAACTCTGGGTTGTTACGTCTGACCCAGGATCGGGGTAACACAAAAACGACCCAAACTCTGGGTTGTTTTGTCTGACCCAGGATCTGGGTAACACAAAAACGACCCAAACATTGGATTGTTACGTCTGACCCAGGATCTGGGTAACACAAAAACAACCCAAACACTGGATTGTTACGTCTGTCCCAGGATCTGAGTAACACAAAAACTACCCAAACACTGGGTTGTTACGCCTGACCCAGGAGCTGAGTAACACAAAAACTACCCAAACACTGGGTTTTTACGCCTGACCCAGGAGCTGAGTAACACAAAAACTACCCAAACACTGGGTTGTTATGCCTGACCCAGGAGCTGAGTAACACAAAAACGACCCAAACACTGGGTTGTTACGCCTGACCCAGGATCTGGGTTACACAAAAACTATCCAAACACTGGGTTGTTACGTCTGACCCAGGATATGGGTTACACAAAAACTACCCAAACACTGGGTTGTTACGTCTGACCCAGGGTCTGGGTTACACAAAAACTACCCAAACACTGGGTTGTTACGTCTGTCCCAGGATCTGAGTAACACAAAAACTACCCAAGCACTGGGTTGTTACGTCTGACCCAGGATCAGAGTAACACAAAAACTACCCAAACACTGGGTTGTTACGTCTGACCCAGGAGCTGAGTAACACAAAAACTACCCAAACACTGGGTTGTTATGCCTGACCCAGGAGCTGAGTAACACAAAAACGACCCAAACACTGGGTTGTTACGTCTGACCCAGGATCTGAGTAACACAAAAACTACCCAAATACTGGGTTGTTACGTCTGACCCAGGAGCTGAGTAACACAAAAACTACCCAAACACTGGGTTGTTACGCCTGACCCAGGATCTGGGTAACACAAAAACGACCCAAACACTGGATTGTCACGTCTAACCCAGGATCTGGGTAACACAAAAACTACCCAAACACTGGATTGTTACGTCTGACCCAGGAGCTGAGTAACAAAAACTACCCAAACACTGGATTGTTACGTCTGACCCAGGATCTGGGTAACACAAAAACGACCCAAACACTGGGTTGTTACGTCTGACCCAGGATCTGAGTAACACAAAAACTACCCAAATACTGGGTTGTTACGTCTGACCCAGGAGCTGAGTAACACAAAAACTACCCAAACACTGGGTTGTTACGCCTGACCCAGGATCTGGGTAACACAAAAACGACCCAAACTCTGGGTTGTTACGTCTGACCCAGGATCTGGGTAACACAAAAACGACCCAAACTCTGGGTTGTTACGTCTGACCCAGGATCTGGGTAACACAAAAACGACCCAAACTCTGGGTTGTTTTGTCTGACCCAGGATCTGGGTAACACAAAAACTACCCAAACACTGGGTTGTTACGCCTGACCCAGGATCTGGGTAACACAAAAACGACCCAAACTCTGGGTTGTTACGTCTGACCCAGGATCTGGGTAACACAAAAACGACCCAAACTCTGGGTTGTTTTGTCTGACCCAGGATCTGGGTAACACAAAAACTACCCAAACACTGGGTTGTTACGCCTGACCCAGGATCTGGGTAACACAAAAACAACCCAAACACTGGGTTGTTACGTCTGTCCCAGGATCTGGGTAACACAAAAACGACCCAAACTCTGGGTTGTTACGTCTGACCCAGGATCGGGGTAACACAAAAACGACCCAAACTCTGGGTTGTTTTGTCTGACCCAGGATCTGGGTAACACAAAAACGACCCAAACATTGGATTGTTACGTCTGACCCAGGATCTGGGTAACACAAAAACAACCCAAACACTGGATTGTTACGTCTGACCCAGGATCTGAGTAACACAAAAACTACCCAAACACTGGGTTGTTACGCCTGACCCAGGAGCTGAGTAACACAAAAACTACCCAAACACTGGGTTTTTACGCCTGACCCAGGAGCTGAGTAACACAAAAACTACCCAAACACTGGGTTGTTATGCCTGACCCAGGAGCTGAGTAACACAAAAATGACCCAAACACTGGGTTGTTACGCCTGACCCAGGATCTGGGTAACACAAAAACGACCCAAACACTGGATTGTTACGTCTGACCCAGGAGCTGAGTAACACAAAAACTACCCAAACACTGGGTTGTTAAGCCTGACCCAGGATCTGGGTAACACAAAAACAACCCAAACACTGGGTTGTTACGTCTGTCCCAGGATCTGGGTAACACAAAAACGACCCAAACATTGGATTGTTACGTCTGACCCAGGATCTGGGTAACACAAAAACAACCCAAACACTGGATTGTTACGTCTGACCCAGGATCTGAGTAACACAAAAACTACCCAAACACTGGGTTGTTACGCCTGACCCAGGAGCTGAGTAACACAAAAACTACCCAAACACTGGGTTTTTACGCCTGACCCAGGAGCTGAGTAACACAAAAACTACCCAAACACTGGGTTGTTATGCCTGACCCAGGAGCTGAGTAACACAAAAACGACCCAAACACTGGGTTGTTACGCCTGACCCAGGATCTGGGTAACACAAAAACGACCCAAACACTGGATTGTTACGTCTGACCCAGGATCTGGGTAACACAAAAACGACCCAAACACTGGGTTGTTACGTCTGACCCAGGATCTGGGTAACACAAAAATGACCCAAACTCTGGGTTGTTACGCCTGACCCAGGATCTGGGTAACACAAAAACAACCCAAACACTGGATTGTTACGTCTGACCCAGGAGCTGAGTAACAAAACTACCCAAACACTGGATTGTTACGTCTGACCCAGGATCTGGGTAACACAAAAACGACCCAAACACTGGGTTGTTACGTCTGACCCAGGAGCTGAGTAACACAAAAACTACCCAAACACTGGGTTGTTACGCCTGACCCAGGATCTGGGTAACACAAAAACGACCCAAACACTGGATTGTCACGTCTAACCCAGGATCTGGGTAACACAAAAACTACCCAAACACTGGGTTGTTACACCTGACCCAGGATCTGGGTAACACAAAAACGATCCAAACACTGGGTTGTTACGTCTGACCCAGGATCTGGGTAACACAAAAACTACCCAAACACTGGGTTGTTACACCTGACCCAGGATCTGGGTAACACAAAAACGACCCAAACACTGGGTTGTTACGTCTGACCCAGGATCTGGGTAACACAAAAACGACCCAAACTCTGGGTTGTTACGTCTGACCCAGGATCTGGGTAACACAAAGACTACCCAGACACTGGGTTGTTACACCTGACCCAGGATCTGGGTAACACAAAAACGACCCAAACACTGGGTTGTTACGTCTGTCCCAGGATCTGGGTAACACAAAAACGACCCAAACACTGGATTGTTACATCTGACGCAGGATCTGGGTAACACAAAAACGACCCAAACATTGGATTGTTACGTCTGACCCAGGATCTGGGTAACACAAAAACAACCCAAACACTGGATTGTTACGTCTGACCCAGGATCTGAGTAACACAAAAACTACCCAAACACTGGGTTGTTACGCCTGACCCAGGAGCTGAGTAACACAAAAACTACCCAAACACTGGGTTTTTACGCCTGACCCAGGAGCTGAGTAACACAAAAACTACCCAAACACTGGGTTGTTATGCCTGACCCAGGAGCTGAGTAACACAAAAACGACCCAAACACTGGGTTGTTACGCCTGACCCAGGATCTGGGTAACACAAAAACGACCCAAACACTGGATTGTTACGTCTGACCCAGGAGCTGAGTAACACAAAAACTACCCAAACACTGGGTTGTTAAGCCTGACCCAGGATCTGGGTAACACAAAAACAACCCAAACACTGGGTTGTTACGTCTGTCCCAGGATCTGGGTAACACAAAAACGACCCAAACATTGGATTGTTACGTCTGACCCAGGATCTGGGTAACACAAAAACAACCCAAACACTGGATTGTTACGTCTGACCCAGGATCTGAGTAACACAAAAACTACCCAAACACTGGGTTGTTACGCCTGACCCAGGAGCTGAGTAACACAAAAACTACCCAAACACTGGGTTTTTACGCCTGACCCAGGAGCTGAGTAACACAAAAACTACCCAAACACTGGGTTGTTACGCCTGACCCAGGATCTGGGTAACACAAAAACAACCCAAACACTGGATTGTTACGTCTGACCCAGGAGCTGAGTAACAAAACTACCCAAACACTGGATTGTTACGTCTGACCCAGGATCTGGGTAACACAAAAACGACCCAAACACTGGGTTGTTACGTCTGACCCAGGAGCTGAGTAACACAAAAACTACCCAAACACTGGGTTGTTACGCCTGGCCCAGGATCTGGGTAACACAAAAACGACCCAAACACTGGATTGTCACGTCTAACCCAGGATCTGGGTAACACAAAAACTACCCAAACACTGGGTTGTTACACCTGACCCAGGATCTGGGTAACACAAAAACGATCCAAACACTGGGTTGTTACGTCTGACCCAGGATCTGGGTAACACAAAAACTACCCAAACACTGGGTTGTTACACCTGACCCAGGATCTGGGTAACACAAAAACGACCCAAACACTGGGTTGTTACGTCTGACCCAGGATCTGGGTAACACAAAAACGACCCAAACTCTGGGTTGTTACGTCTGACCCAGGATCTGGGTAACACAAAGACTACCCAGACACTGGGTTGTTACACCTGACCCAGGATCTGGGTAACACAAAAACGACCCAAACACTGGGTTGTTACGTCTGTCCCAGGATCTGGGTAACACAAAAACGACCCAAACACTGGATTGTTACATCTGACGCAGGATCTGGGTAACACAAAAACTACCCAAACACTGGATTGTTACGTCTGACCCAGGAGCTGAGTAACAAAAACTACCCAAACACTGGGTTGTTACGTCTGACCCAGGATCTGGGTAACACAAAAACGACCCAAACACTGGATTGTTACATCTGACGCAGGATCTGGGTAACACAAAAACTACCCAAACACTGGATTGTTACGTCTGACCCAGGAGCTGAGTAACAAAAACTACCCAAACACTGGGTTGTTACGTCTGACCCAGGATCTGGGTAACACAAAAAAGACCCAAACACTGGATTGTTACGTCTGACCCAGGATCTGGGTAACACAAAAAAACTGAAAAAATAACCCAAAAGACTCAACCCAGGATAATAATAACCCAAGATTTTTTGGCCAGTAAAATAAAGAGTTCATTTCAGTTACATTTTTACATGCACAATGTTTGCAGTCAATAAAGACACACTCTTGTCATGCTTTCCATTTGATTTATGCATCCTCACATTTTCTTAAACAGCCTCTGTAAATATTATGTAATTCTGTAATGTTTACCGACTGAGGTAATGCTGTTTACAGCAGGAGTCCTGCGAGTAAGATCATACCGCCTTTAATCTCGGTGAGTGACAACTCAGAAAACCCATTTACTTGGGTAGTGGTTAACATCATGGGTGGCCTGCCTGTGTAATCTCATACACAGAATTCCAAGTCTTCCGAGGCTTTGCGATGACTTTCCGTCAAACTATCCCTTTGTTTGGCCACAATGGAACATAGGGCAGAAAAAATACACTGCATCCTGAGCAGGCATGTGCTATTAAATTGTGCCGCATGCTGTTCATCTCTTAAAAGACAACATATATATTTTATGTCTTAAAATTTTTTTTAGCTTTACAACTTTGAAATGATACAATACTCTAAAGTAATATCAAAATGTCAGAGGTCTCAGTCAGCAAACAGCAACCAATAGCTCAGATAGACTTAATTCCCTCTCACCCTGAGGTTCAGCTCTGTAATATCTCGCTTTTTTGGGCCGTTTTTATGAACCCACTTTGATGACCTATTCCCATCCTGGCCCCCAAAAGAAAAACAGCCCCCGAGAGAGCTGGGAAAAGAACATGTACAGAGTCTCAGAGACTAATGTCACCCGCTGCACTCATTCAGCACCAGAGGTGACACACCGTGACATCATTTCCTCTCCTTACTCTTCCTGCAACATCCCTTTATTCTTCCACTTTTACAGTTATTTGGACTGTAATCCCTCATAACTGCTGGTTAAATCGACCGTAACAATGGACTGAATTGGGTGCCCTTAAAGGTGGACTTTCTGTGCCACATTTTTGTGGACGTATAATGACTTACAGTAAATATATATACTTTTTAAAAAAAATAAATTACACATTAAAGGGGTCACAAACTGTATTGTTTTATCACTCTAAAAATGCTGGGTTGTTTCAAACCCAATTTTGGGTCAAATATGGACAAACCCAAACGTTGGGTTAAAAATGTTATTTAAAAAGTTAACCCAACAGCTGGGTTTGTCCATATCTGACCCAAAATTGAGTTTGAAACAACCCAGCATTTTTAGACTGATTGTTTTATAATGTTTCCTGTGGTGCACTTATAATATTAGTATGATTTTTACATCAAATTTTTTTTCCTACCCTGATTTAAGCCTCTGATTTAAACGCTCTGTTTGAAGGGGCGTGTCTGATGTGAGACTTCAGCGTTAACGCCCACTGCTGTGATTGGCTGCTGTGAGACTTCAGCGTAAACGTCCACTGCTGTGATTGGCTGCTGTAAGACTTGAGCGTTAACGTCCACTGCTGTGATTGGCTGCTGTGAGACTTCAGTGTAAACGCCCACTGCTGTGATTGGCTGCTGTGAGACTTCAGCGTAAACGCCCACTGCTGTGATTGGCTGCTGTTAGGCTTCAGTGTAAACGCCCACTGCTGTGATTGGCTGCTGTTAGACTTCAGCGTAAAAGCCCACTGCTGTGAATGGCTGCTGTGAGACTTCAGCGTAAACGCCCACTGCTGTGATTGGCTGCTGTGAGACTTCAGCATAAACGCCCACTGCTGTGATTGGCTGCTGTGAGACTTCAGCGTAAACGCCCATTACTGTGATTGGCTGCTGTTAGGCTTCAGCGTAAACGCCCACTGCTGTGATTGGCTGCTGTTAGGCTTCAGTGTAAACGCCCACTGCTGTGATTGGCTGCTGTTAGACTTCAGCGTAAAAGCCCACTGCTGTGATTGGCTGCTGTGAGACGTCAGCGTAAACGCCCACTGCTGTGATTGGCTGCTGTGAGACTTCAGCGTAAACGCCCACTGCTGTGATTGGCTGCTGTTAGGCTTCAGTGTAAATGCCCACTGCTGTGATTGGCTGCTGTGAGACTTCAGCGTAAACGCCCATTACTGTGATTGGCTGCTGTTAGGCTTCAGCGTAAACGCCCACTGCTGTGATTGGCTGCTGTGAGACTTCAGCGTAAACGCCCACTGCTGTGATTGGCTGCTGTGAGACTTCAGCGTAAACGCCCATTACTGTGATTGGCTGCTGTTAGGCTTCAGTGTAAACGCCCACTGCTGTGATTGGCTGCTGTTAGACTTCAGTGTAAACACCCACTGCTGTGATTGGCTGCTGTGAGACTTCAGTGTAAACGCCCACTGCTGTGATTGGCTGCTGTGAGACTTCAGCGTAAACGCCCATTACTGTGATTGGCTGCTGTTAGGCTTCAGTGTAAACGCCCACTGCTGTGATTGGCTGCTGTGAGACTTCAGTGTAAACGGCCACTGCTGTGATTGGCTGCTGTGAGACTTCAGCGTAAACGCCCATTACTGTGATTGGCTGCTGTTAGGCTTCAGCCTAAACGCCCACTGCTGTGAGACGTCAGTGTAAACGTCCACTGCTGTGATTGGCTGCTGTGAGACTTGAGCGTTAACGTCCACTGCTGTGATTGGCTGCTGTAAGACTTGAGCGTTAACGTCCACTGCTGTGATTGGCTGCTGTGAGACTTCAGTGTAAACGCCCACTACTGTGATTGGCTGCTGTGAGACTTCAGTGTAAACGTCCACTGCTGTGATTGGCTGCTGTGAGACTTCAGCGTAAAAGCCCACTGCTGTGATTGGCTGCTGTTAGGCTTCAGTGTAAACGCCCACTGCTGTGATTGGCTGCTGTGAGACGTCATTGTAAATGCCCACTGCTGTGATTGGCTGCTGTTAGGCTTCAGTGTAAACGCCCACTGCTGTGATTGGCTGCTGTAAGACGTCAGTGTAAATGCCCACTGCTGTGATTGGCTGCTGTTAGACTTCAGTGTAAACGCCCAATGCTGTGATTGGCTGCTGTGAGACGTCAGTGTAAATGCCCACTGCTGTGATTGGCTGCTGTTAGGCTTCAGTGTAAACGCCCACTGCTGTGAGACATCAGTGTAAACGCCCACTGCTGTGATTGGCTGCTGTTAGGCTTCAGTGTAAACGCCCACTACTGTGATTGGCTGCTGTGAGACGTCAGTGTAAATGCCCACTGCTGTGATTGGCTGCTGTGAGACGTCAGTGTAAACGCCCACTGCTGTGATTGGCTGCTGTTAGACTTCAGTGTAAACGCCCACTGCTGTGATTGGCTGCTGTATTTTTAGTCCAGTGATCCTGTATCGCTCTTCTCTTCTCGTCATCTCACTAACACTCCAGTGGGCGGGGCCAAAGTTGCGATAATGAAGTAGGCGTTGATCTTGTTCTTTCAATGATCTATGACATCCACATTCCACAACAAGTCGTTCTCTGGGCTTGGTTACAATAAAAGCTGTTTTTGGACTAACAAGGAAGTTTTCAGTTCTGAAACTTACAGGATATTCTAGTATATATGTCAAAAGCTTTGATTTCTCAGTTCATGACTCCTTTAAACTGATCAAAAGTGACAGTAAAGACATTTGTTACAAAAACATCTAATTAAAATAAATGCTGTTTTTTAAACCTGTTCATCAAAGAATCCTGAAAAATAAAATTTATCAGTTTCCACAAAAATATGAAAATATTTTCAACATTGATAATAATCATAAATGTTTGTTGAGCATCAAATTATCATATTAGAATGATTTCTGAAGGATCATGTGACACTGAAGACTGGAGTAATGATAAATTCAGCTTTGAATAAAATACACTTTACAGTATATTCACATAGAAAACAGCTGATTTACACTGGAGTCATATTTCACTGCTTTTGATCAAATAAATGCAGCCTTGGTAAGCAGCTCAAAAACATTAAACAATTAAACCAACCCCAAACTTTTGAACAGTAGTGTATATATAAACTACAAAGATTGGACAGTAACATTCATTCAGATAAACAGATTTTTTTTTTTAATTTTCAGTCAAACAGGAGGAAATCATGAGGCCTCATGAGAAACTAAATCAAGTCAAAATGAACTGCAGTAATAGTGAGATTTGGGGAAAGCATGACTGATGCGTCGGCTCGTCTTGTTTTTTGCAAGTTGAACAATGATGTATGTGAGAATCTGACATCTTATGGCATTTCACTTTGAATTACCAGCGGGAGGGAAATTGCTTTTTCGCTGATGGGCCTGAGAGAACATTATCTATTACTCGAGGAAACAGATTCAAACTTGACCAAACTATGATTATAGTCTTTCTTTCCCTGTATTATTATTATGCTAATTTACAATGTTCGGTAAATTGTAGAATATATTGCTTCACAAAATGACTTTTACACAAACAGTAATAAAATTAAAATCAGAGTACTTAGAATTATGTGTACTATTTTAATGAAGCACACCAAATAACCTACAGGCAATCATGTGAAGTGGTTTGATTTACTCCTGGTAATAAATGCAAACTATACGTTTGTTGAGTTGTAATGAATTGAGCCTCTAGAGGGCAGAATTAAGACTTTACTCTTAATATAAAAATGCATTTTATTCCAAAGGCGGGCGAGTTTTTCCACAATTGATGCTCTCGATCCATTCTATAAATGTGTCTTTTGTGAGACACTGTAATGTACTTTTTTTTTTAAAGTATGAGATTGATTTGGCTTCAAACCTAATGGCTCTGGGTTGGTATTTTACTGTCAGTGCGGATATTTCAAGCGAATGGCCCTTTAACAAATTCTGTAGCGAAAGCACATTGTAATGTCACATAAGCTCGTCCAGTTCTTCAGTAATGAATGGCTGCCCGCAGACCTAAGAGAGAGAAAGTTGAATTAATTCAGATGGTCCTGACATTCATGCATAAATAAGGCATTTAGTGCTCTTTGCATATGCCCCGTTTAGCAGAAGGGAGTTTTTTTATTGATATGGCGGTAAAACTGTTAAGAATCCATTATGCTTTTATTAATTGGGCTGATATTAATCAGGCAAGAACAGTGCACAAATAGATTCAGCATGTTTCTAGCGGTGATTCTCACATGGGTGTCGATGCAGAAATGGGTTCTGATGGGTCACGGACAGCAGGAGAAAAGCTATGTGAAATGCACACAACTTTTAAAAGCTTTTAAATGTCAAAGGTCGTATCCAAAGTTTTGGGTGCAAATTTATCTGTCAAACAGAAATCAAATCAGAACAAGAACTACACAATATAAAAGAAAATAAGTCACCTTTAGGTGGTTTCTATAAAGTTTTATCCAATACAGATTGTTTTAAATCATTTGCACATTAATAAACAGGAAAATAACAGAATCAGTGATCTAAACTTCATTAAATATGGTTCGATTCAGCTATAAGCAGCTCTACAGAAGACTAGTGTCGTTATTAAACTCAATTCAGTTCACCGTCGATTCGGTTCAGTGTCGATTCGGTTCAGTGCTGTTTCGGTTCAGTGTCGATTCGGTTCAGCGTCGATTCGGTTCAGTTCAATAACTATAAAATTCATCAATTATTAAAACAAATTCGATTCAGCTATAAGCAGCTCTACAGAAGACTAGTGTCGTTATTAAACTCAATTCAGTTCAGCGTCGATTCGGTTCAGTGTCGATTCGGTTCAGTTCAATATCTATAAAATTCATAAATTATGAAAACAAGTTCGATTCAGCTATAAGCAGCTCTACAGAAGACTAGTGTCGTTATTAAACTCAATTCAGTTCACCGTCGATTCGGTTCAGCGTCGATTCGGTTCAGTGTTGATTCGGTTCAGCGTCGATTCGGTTCAGTTCAAGAACTATAAAATTCATCAATTATTAAAACAAATTCGATTCAGCTATAAGCAGCTCTACAGAAGACTAGTGTCGTTATTAAACTCAATTCAGTTCAGCGTCGATTCGGTTCAGCGTCGATTCGGTTCAGCGTCGATTCGGTTCAGTTCAATAACTGTATAAAATTCATCAATTATTAAAACAAATTCGATTCAGCTATAAGCAGCTCTACAGAAGACTAGTGTCGTTATTAAACTCAATTCAGTTCAGCGTCGATTCGGTTCAGTGTCGATTCGGTTCAGTGTCGATTCGGTTCAGTTCAATATCTATAAAATTCATAAATTATGAAAACAAGTTCGATTCAGCTATAAGCAGCTCTACAGAAGACTAGTGTCGTTATTAAACTCAATTCAGTTCAGCGTCGATTCGGTTCAGTGTTGATTCGGTTCAGCGTCGATTCGGTTCAGTGTCGATTCGGTTCAGTTCAATAACTGTATAAAATTCATCAATTATAAAAACAAATTCGATTCAGCTATAAGCAGCTCTATATAAGACAATAGTGTTGTTATTAAACTCAATTCAGTTCAGTGTCGATTCGGTTCAGAGTCGATTCGGTTCAGCGTCGATTCTGTTCAGCGTCGATTCGGTTCAGCGTCGATTCGGTTCAGCGTCGATTCGGTTCAGTGTCGATTCGGTTCAGTGTCGATTCGGTTCAGCGTCGATTCGGTTCATTGTCGATTCGGTTCAGTGTCGATTCAGTTCAGTTCAATAACTGTATAAAATTCATCAATTATAAAAACAAGTTCGATTCAGCTATAAGCAGCTCTACAGAAGACTAGTGTCGTTAATAAACTCAATTCAGTTCACCGTCGATTCGGTTCAGCGTCGATTCGGTTCAGCGTCGATTCGGTTCAGTGTCGATTCGGTTCAGCGTCGATTTGGTTCAGTGTCGATTCGGTTCAGCGTCGATTCGGTTCATTGTCGATTCGGTTCAGTGTCGATTCAGTTCAGTTCAATAACTGTATAAAATTCATCAATTATAAAAACAAGTTCGATTCAGCTATAAGCAGCTCAGAAGACTAGTGTCGTTAATAAACTCAATTGCTCTATCGGTAAGCCCCGCCCCCTTAGTTACTGTTGCTAACTCGGACAAACAAACGGTGTTGCTAACTCTCTTACAGTGACAGCTGTCAGTGTGAAAACCTTATCCCAAGATGTTTTTGGACACAGAATGTAGCGGACCCCGTCCGATTGATGGCCGAACTTTACTGACGATTTATGAAGTTTATTGCGTCCTTTTTCACTCTAAAAATCACGTAAGAGCTGAACAAACAAAGCACAAGACGTGCGCATTAACGTCTCATTCACAAACTCTCTCTCTCGGTTACAATATCATTAACATGCACAGCAAATTATACAAAAAACACTCATACAACGAACAGTAAACAAACCGTATGCCTTTTCGGGGGTGCTAATAAATTGTATACTTTTTATCTAAAAAAAAACAAAAAAACAACTCCGATAAACTGCGAGTGCGAGCTCTCTCTTTCACTACCCTTAGACTACAATACCCATCAAAATATGAGTCCCTCCTTAGTAAGACAGATAATGCAGACCTTAAACATATCTAAACTCACAGAAATATCAAACAGAATCAGAAGATAAATCACAATTAAGTCTGTGACACAGAAGGATCACCTCTCATCGAGGAGCATTCAAGTGGGACTTAAATATGCCACGGAGGGATATATAAAAGATTATGAAATAAATATGGTGGGAGATTATTTTGGAAGCGATGGTTTACAGATCACAATGCAAGCGGTAGAAGCCTCATATTACGGTCACAATCACAGAAGACAATATCCAGGATCAACACTGTTCATGTACCGCAGATTAAATAATTTACATTTAACCATCTTAATATGGAGAGATGCACTGAAATGTAGACTTTCTTTTATGTGTTTTTGACCTACACTGTTACATGATGTGAGAACAGTTATTTCGGTTGGTGTGTTAGCAGGGACTCACTAACTTTAATCGTAACTTAATAAGAGTATGACAACCAGAAAATCCTCTCGGGATACCTGGAATCAGTGTTACAGTACCACAGGCACATCGTTTTACCATTTTTGTAGCATAAACACAATCAAACCGATGAGAGCTTCGGATTTTCTCTATGGCGCTGAAACCTAAAGATATCCGAGTTCCGGTTCATGTGCAATTGATACTCAACTGCCATTGGCTCATCTGCGTTCAAGGGGAGGGGCTTACCGATAGGTCAATTCAGTTCAGTGTCGATTCGGTTCAGTTCAATAACTATAAAATTCATAAATTATGAAAACAAGTTCGATTCAGCTATAAGCAGCTCTACAGAAGACTAGTGTCGTTATTAAACTCGATTCGGTTCAGTGTCGATTCGGTTCAATGTCGTTTCGGTTCAGTGTCGCTTCGGTTCAGTGTCGATTCGGTTCAGTGTCGATTCGGTTCAGTGTCGATTCGGTTCAGTGTCGATTCGGTTCAGTGTCGGTTCGGTTCAGTGTCGGTTCGGTTCAGTGTCGTTTCGGTTCAGTGTCGATTCAGTTCAGTTCAATAACTATAAAATTCATAAATTATGAAAACAAGTTCGATTCAGCTATAAGCAGCTCTACAGAAGACTAGTGTCGTTATTAAACTCGATTCGGTTCAGTGTCGATTCGGTTCAATGTCGTTTCGGTTCAGTGTCGCTTCGGTTCAGTGTCGATTCGGTTCAGTGTCGATTCGGTTCAGTGTCGATTCGGTTCAGTGTCGGTTCGGTTCAGTGTCGGTTCGGTTCAGTGTCGTTTCGGTTCAGTGTCGATTCAGTTCAGTTCAATAACTATAAAATTCATAAATTATGAAAACAAGTTCGATTCAGCTATAAGCAGCTCTACAGAAGACTAGTGTCGTTATTAAACTCGATTCAGTTCAGTGTCGGTTCGGTTCAGTGTCGTTTCGGTTCAGTGTCGTTTCGGTTCAGTGTCATTTCGGTTCAGTGTCGATTCGGTTCAGTGTCGATTCGGTTCAGTGTCGATTCGGTTCAGTGTCGTTTCGGTTCAATGTCGTTTCGGTTCAGTGTCGATTCGGTTCAGTGTCGATTCGGTTTAGTGTCGGTTCGGTTCAGTGTCGGTTCGGTTCAGTGTCGTTTCGGTTCAGTGTCGATTCAGTTCAGTTCAATAACTATAAAATTCATAAATTATGAAAACAAGTTCGATTCAGCTATAAGCAGCTCTACAGAAGACTAGTGTCGTTATTAAACTCGATTCAGTTCAGTGTCGGTTCGGTTCAGTGTCGTTTCGGTTCAGTGTCGTTTCGGTTCAGTGTCATTTCGGTTCAGTGTCGATTCGGTTCAGTGTCGATTCGGTTCAGTGTCGATTCGGTTCAGTGTCGATTTGGTTCAGTGTCGATTCGGTTCAGTGTCGGTTCGGTTCAGTGTCGATTCGGTTCAGTGTCGGTACGGTTCAGTGTCGGTTCGGTTCAGTGTCGATTCGGTTCAGTTCAATAACTGTATAAAATTCATCAATTATAAAAACAAGTTCAATTCAGTGTTGATTCGGTTCAGTGTTGATTCGGTTCAGTGTCGATTCGGTTCAGTGTCGATTCGGTTCAGTTCAATAACTGTATAAAATTCATCAATTATAAAAACAAGTTCAATTCAGTGTTGAATCGTTTCAGTGTCGATTCGTTTCAGTGTCGATTCGGTTCAGTGTCGATTCGTTTCAGTGTCGATTCGGTTCAGTGTCGTTTCGGTTCAGTGTCGTTTCGGTTCAGTGTCGTTTCGGTTCAGTGCCGTTTCGGTTCAGTGCTGTTTCGGTTCAGTGTCGATTCGGTTCAGTTCAATAACTGTATAAAATTCATCAATTATAAAAACAAGTTCAATTCAGCTATAAGCAGCTCTACAGAAGACTACTGTTCAGTGTCGATTCAGTTCAGTGTCGATTCAGTTCAGTGTCGATTCAGTTCAGTGTCGATTCGGTTCAGTGTCGATTCGGTTCAGAGTTTTTGGTTCAGTGTCGATTCGGTTCAGAGTTTTTGGTTCAGTGTCGATTCGGTTCAATGTCATTTCGGTTCAGTGTCGATTCGGTTCAGTGTCGTTTCGGTTCAGTGTCGTTTCGGTTCAGTGTCGCTTCGGTTCAGTGTCGATTCGGTTCAGTGCTGTTTCGGTTCAGTGTCGATTCGGTTCAGTTCAATAACTGTATAAAATTCATCAATTATAAAAACAAATTCGATTCAGCTATAAGCAGCTCTATATAAGACAATAGTGTTGTTATTAAACTCAATTCAGTTCAGTGTCGATTCGGTTCAGAGTCGATTCGGTTCAGCGTCGATTCGGTTCAGCGTCGATTTGGTTCATTGTCGATTCGGTTCAGCGTCGATTTGGTTCATTGTCGATTCGGTTCAGTGTCGATTCAGTTCAGTTCAATAACTGTATAAAATTCATCAATTATAAAAACAAATTCGATTCAGCTATAAGCAGCTCTACAGAAGACTAGTGTCGTTAATAAACTCAATTCAGTTCAGTGTCGATTCGGTTCAGTGTCGATTCGGTTTCGATTCGGTTCAGTCTCGATTCAGTTCGGTGTCGATTCAGTTCAGTGTCGATTCGGTTCAGTGTTGATTTGGTTCAGAGTTTTTGGTTCAGTGTCGATTCGGTTCAGTGTCGATTCGGTTCAGAGTTTTTGGTTCAGTGTCGATTCGGTTCAGTGTCGATTCGGTTCAGTGTCGGTTCAGTGTCGTTTCGGTTCAGTGTCGATTCGGTTCAGTGTTGGTTCAGTGTCGTTTCGATTCAGTGTCGATTCGGTTCAGTGTCGACTTGGTTCAGTGTTGATTCGGTTCAGTGCTGTTTCGGTTCAGTGTCGATTCGGTTCAGTGTTGATTCGGTTCAGTGCTGTTTCGGTTCAGTGTCGATTCGGTTCAGTGTTGATTCGGTTCAGTTCAATAACTATAAAATTCATTAATTATAAAAACAAGTTCGATTCAGCTATAAGCAGCTCTACAGAAGACAATAGTGTCAACCCAGACCACATAAAATATAAGCTCACCTGCAACAAAGATAAACATGGTTCATGCAGTGAATGTTGGCTGAACAAAATTATGAAAAAATAATAATGCACTTATGATACCTTCTAATATGGCATCATGTTCAGTCACCACTGATGTAAAATCTAAACCCTAATGACAAACCGGTTGAGAATCAAAGTTAAAGCGCAACCTCAACAATCAACTCACCTCTCAGACCTCGATGCTTTTCCCCCAAAACTGTCACTCAGCATTTGCTAATGATGAAAGGCCTGTCAGTCATCGGTGCGACAGCTCTTCTCCACCGTTAACAAAGACATTAACCGTCTGAGTGAATGATGGGCGTCCTTGAGAAAAACCCCATCAATCTTGGCGTCTCTAAAGCGCTGAGTTCAGGCTGGTGTTATGAAGTGAAACAGAAGTCAGGGAATCCTTCTTTGACACACGGTGCTAAAAATAAAATTTAAATTGGAAATTTATTCTGCCCATAAACCTTGTCTCAATCCCTTTTTAGAGCGTCCACCGCCCTTTCCGTGATAGATTATGCCTACGAAAAATATGCAGAGCAGCAGGGGTTAAATCCAGGCCGGGAACAACAGAGGATGCTACAAAATAAAAAGCCGTTTATCATGGCCACAGGCCGACTTTAGTGCCGCTCTTGATATCAGCGTTAAAAGTGATTTGCGGCACCGTATGTGGCAAGGAATCAAAACTTAATTTAGGCAGATAAAGATGCCATTTCAGAGGCAGATAAAGTGCTGCATCATGGGCGGGCCGGTTTCGGGCCTCCGCGTGGATCTTCACGGGCAGCCGGTCAGATTTACAGGCCTGTTTTTTCTGCCCCATAAACGGCAAGTCTCCTTGCCAGACGACACGGGGAAATGTTAATGGATTCATTTGTCAAGAAGGCCTTCCGCTTATTTACAGTCCACCTCCATTACGGCATTTCTCCTGTAAGACACACACACACAAAAAATAATCCACAGGCGAAAGTCAAAATATCGATTTACCTGCTCGTCACCACAGTGACTCACCGCACAAGAAATGGACAGAGACCATTAACATACAAAATATGCTAGCCGTCTCACCTCGCCATTACTGTAATCATGATAAGTAATCTCTGTGTAATTTACATAATTGGGGCATTTAAAAGTTGCTAAATAACACTGCAGAGGGCAAAATGAGCCGCATTCCAAGAGGAAAGAGCTCCTACTGCTGTATAAAACATTCTGACATTGTAACAAAAGTCCACGGAAGACGAGTATTAAGAACTGTGCAGTTTATTTAAATGCCAATAAATACAGAAAGAACATGGAACATGGGACGTGGAACTTGAAAATGTGGAACATAAAACATGGACATAAACCTAAAACATGTTCATCAGTTAAAATATGGGTTAACATGGAACATATAGGGTTGGAACATTGAGTTTCATACAGCGTTTTTTTAAAGCATGGAACATGGTTCCAAACTGTGGTTCATAAAACATTGAACATGAAATGTGGGGCATACAACATGGAACATGAAAATTTGGAACATAAAACGTGGAACATGGAACATGAAACTCACCAACAGGTTACAGTGAACAAAGCTAGACAAGAGACAATGGGAACACCAGGGCTATTCATACACAAGGACTAATGAGTAAAAAGAAACACCTGAGCCTGACCAAGACAATGAGCCAATGACAAAACAGAACTGATGAACACATGACCAAAAACAACCAATCAGAACGTGACACATTCACAAGGGGAGCACATGGCAGGATAACATGAGGAGCAAGGGAAGCACACAACAAACAGGAAACAAAATAAAAGACATGAAACAAAACCAATCGTGACAAGCATATTCCTTCATTGTTTTACACTAAATTTAATGCGTTTTAAGGCACATTCACCCCAAGAACGATGACTATAAAGATAACTAACGATCAACACATGATATCGTTCTTTTTGTTTCAATTTTGTCGCCTGTCGCTTTAAAGCAGGATGGATTCTGATTGGCTTGTCAATGTTTTTAGTTAATTCCAACTATATAGATTATCTGTCATTATTGTTATATTTGTGGTGTGACTCACCATTCTCATAGAATTATATAGAATTATTAAAAGTTCATAGTTATAATCGTTGGAGTGAACGGACCTTTAGGCTGAAAAAAATATGCCAATGGAACAAGTGAAAATTTCAGATAATTAATCTCGACTGTATGCACAGTTTATGTAATATAAATCACAATAACATGCATCATATATGTTTTTTTTTTTTATGGAATCAGTCCTGGTTTGTATCTAAGACACGCTCTCATTTCTGATTCAGACATGATAGCTGAATAATTTATCTAACACTACATGACATACAAAAACCCACTTAAAGGCCGTGTGTGGAATCTGTATGTGCACTGTAAGAAACAAATCCCTGGAAAAACGGTAAATGTACTGGTCATTTTCTGCCAGGGTTTTACCCGTTAAGATTACGAACACGTCCTTTAATCCTAAAACTCAACACAAGAGCAATTCAAAATACGGGTAAAACAACAAATACGTAATATTTCTTAAAGTACACAGTGCCTTATTTTTATGGAGTTTTCTTAAGGTGCATCACATTAGCAATATTTAAGCTAAATTTTGTGGGGTAACTATATACTAGGCGAAAAACAGTGTGACAAAAGCACGTCCGAATTCACATACTATCCTCCTAAATAGTATTTGAAATTAGAATTAGTTTGTCCCAAATCATAGTATGTTGAAATTAGTATTCCAAATATACCCGGATGGTCTACATTTTCCGGTTAGAATCCGAAGTGCAGATCCGTGCACACTCTAACGGCTAATATTACCCATTGTGAGTTGGACGAGGATTCGATTAGAACTACAAACACGAATAAAAAGTGTTAAAAAACTACAAACATGGCGGATGTGCGAGTCCGGCGGTTAAGTAGAGAGGTTTAGATTAAGGGGCTTGAGTGAATAATAATCAGTATCTAACCTGATGAAAAAATGTTTTTTCTATGTTATCCACATTATATTTCATCTGCAACAGCATTGTGAACTTTTGTAATGATACGTTTGATAATTAACTTTTAAATGCATCATTATGCAAATGAGAGTTCTCATGAAACACCCACACCTGCAGATCAACTGCATTTCTCTCGAAACGGTAGGAAATTAAATTACATTGAATGTGGAGGATTTTAACCGTGACAAGATGATTGACAGGGCAGTTTAAACGGTGACAGGACGCGTGTAACTGAGGGCCAGATTTACTAAACGGGGCAAATTAGCGTGAGAGCCAGTGTTAATTTCGATGATGAATAATTTTCATCATAATTTCCGTCAATGTCCTTTTTTCACTGATGAAAACAAGACGATAACTAAATAAAAAACAGTTTTGGATGACAAAAACTATGAGGAAAATCCACTGTCATTTTCGTCAACGAATAAAAGCGAGAGGAAAATGTTAGGGAGGGACGATTAGGGAAGAGATCCCGTCAGAGCTGATGTCCTGTGTAACGTGCGTATCTAACGGCGGGAAAACACGGCTCAATCAATCAATAACACACATTTATGCAGGTTATTGTTTATGATCTAATGCTGAGGAATAATGACACCGTTTACTTTATGTTTATATAGTAATATGTTTTAGACGGTTGTAACAATGCATATTTGATCTCCTCATCTGAACTGCAATAGTAAGACATTTCAAAATAAGAGTCCCGGTGTATTTCCAGCTTGTTTATAATTAAAAGTCACGCATTATATATACGCTTTTGGTTACACAATAAACTGTATTTAATTTCATTCATAGTCAGGAGGAAAGACTAAGAACAGTATTTGACACATATCATTCAATAAAGCATCAGGGTTATAACCATTAAAACATATCCATTACTTGAAATTAAATAAAGCTTAACCTGATATACTAACTAAAACAGAAATACAACATTATAAAAACGATATCGATGTTTTTAAAGACAAACAGAAAAGTGAATTGAGCTCTCTCGTGTATTTTTGCGCTTGAACGGTCAAAACACAATGATGTCAGTTTTGTCATGTACTCAAGTAACAGTCGGTTATGTAACGCTTAAATGCTCAATTAATGCATTACAATTGAACTACACTCTTTAGATTTTAGTCGACTAAAACTAAAAACAATTCACGTGACTAAAATATGACTAAAACTAAATCAAAATTTGCTGTCAAAATTAACACTGGTGAGAGCGCAATTCCAAAAAACACAGATGGGAGTGAAAAGTTCTGCATGTGATCTACTGACACACACATTAATGAACACAGACGCAGCCGGATCATTCCCATTATGACCATAGCAAACTAGCAGTTAGCATCTGGTTTAAGATGTGCTTTTTTGGGGCGGTAAATAATGGCGCAAACACCAGTAAATTGACGAGTGCAAACCTTAGTATATCACATTGCGTGATTCATTTAAATACTCTCCTCCCATAAATTTAGTGTCTGAAAGGGAAACTCCTACAAAGGCAAAAGCAATAAGTTCAGCCGCAAAAATAACTCCACGCCTTTTCAGCACTAATTTTTCACTGCGTGTCTTTAGTAAATCCTGACAGTAGGTTTTTAAAGCCAGAAGAGGGTTTTGCACTGGTGCAAGCTGTTAGTAAATCTGGCCCTTTAGCGTCAGAGCGGTGCAATTATGATGAAGTAGTTTGTCCCAAAGCTTGCCTACTCTTCTGCTACACACTGTAAAGTATGTACTATTTCTTTACAAAAACAGTGCATCCTTGTAGGGTGTAGTATAAGTAGACGAATCGGGACCTACTTCTGAAGTGTGCATACCATGAGCACTTTACTATCCCATGAGGCCACGGGAAAATGGAATTGTATACGGCAGTGAAGCGACGCAACTGACGCCGTAGGTCACATGATAATGACAACATGGTGCAGGTAGTACATCCAAATTACCAAATTTATACCACACACATTCATACTATACTAGAATGTACTTTTTAGAGGTTGTGAATGAATTACTTATTCAAAATAAATTTAGCAGAGCAACAGTAAATGTGAGTGTGTGTGTGTGTGAGTGCTCATGTGTGTATCCTGTAAAATGTCACAAACCCGGTTGCTGAGTGATTCAGCAGCGGATCAAAGCCGCGGCACACCCGTAAAAACACCAGTGAAGAGGTCACAGCGCCGCAGCTCACACACTGCAGCCGACGACTGTTTCCACTTAGGGTTATTTTCATGCTGAAACACATGGCTGGGAGTAGACCCAACACACCTCCACGTACTGTTAGTTAGTTACATTCAGGACTAACAGCCAGATACAACCCAAACACACCACAGTGGAAATCATTACTCTGATTTGGGACATTATAAAAATCATTAGTGTAATTGCAACTATGATTATGCTGCAATACCAACCTGATAACATATTAAAGGGTTAGTTCACCCAAAAATGAAATTTGGCCCAGTATTTACTCAACTCATCCCAGGTGTATGACATTCTTCTTTCAGACGAACACAATCAGAGTTATATTAAAAAATGTCCTGGCTCTTCCATGCTTTATAATGGCAGTGAATGGCTGTTTCTGTTTTGAAGTCCATAAAAGTGCATCTATCCATCATAAAAGTGCATCTATTCATCATAAAAGTGCATCTATTCATCATAAAAGTGCATCTATCATCATAAAAGTGTATCTATTCATCATAAAAGTGCATCTATCCATCATAAAAGTGTATCTATTCATCATAAAAGTGCATCTATCATCATAAAAGTGCATCTATCCATCATAAAAGTGCATCCATCCATCATAAAAGTGCATCCATCCATCATAAAAGTGCATCTATTCATCATAAAAGTGCATCTATCCGTCATAAAAGTGCATCCATCCATCATAAAAGTGCATCTATCCATTAAAAAAGTGCATCTATCCATTAAAAAAGTGCATCTATCCATTATAAAAGTGCATCTATCATCATAAAAGTGTATCTATTCATCATAAAAGTGCATCTATCCATCATAAAAGTGTATCTATTCATCATAAAAGTGCATCTATCATCATAAAAGTGCATCTATCCATCATAAAAGTGCATCCATCCATCATAAAAGTGCATCCATCCATCATAAAAGTGCATCTATTCATCATAAAAGTGCATCTATCCGTCATAAAAGTGCATCCATCCATCATAAAAGTGCATCTATCCATTAAAAAAGTGCATCTATCCATTAAAAAAGTGCATCTATCCATTATAAAAGTGCATCTATCATCATAAAAGTGTATCTATTCATCATAAAAGTGCATCTATCCATCATAAAAGTGTATCTATTCATCATAAAAGTGCATCTATCATCATAAAAGTGCATCTATCCATCATAAAAGTGCATCCATCCATCATAAAAGTGCATCCATCCATCATAAAAGTGCATCTATTCATCATAAAAGTGCATCTATCCGTCATAAAAGTGCATCCATCCATCATAAAAGTGCATCTATCCATTAAAAAAGTGCATCTATCCATTAAAAAAGTGCATCTATCCATTAAAAAAGTGCATCTATCCATCATAAAAGTGTATCTATTCATCATAAAAGTGCATCTATTCATCATAAAAGTGCATCTATCATCATAAAAGTGTATCTATTCATCATAAAAGTGCATCTATCCATCATAAAAGTGTATCTATTCATCATAAAAGTGCATCTATCATCATAAAAGTGCATCTATCCATCATAAAAGTGCATCCATCCATCATAAAAGTGCATCCATCCATCATAAAAGTGCATCTATTCATCATAAAAGTGCATCTATCCGTCATAAAAGTGCATCCATCCATCATAAAAGTGCATCTATCCATTAAAAAAGTGCATCTATCCATTAAAAAAGTGCATCCATCCATTATAAAAGTGCATCTATCATAAAAGTGCATCTATCCATTATAAAAGTGCATCTATCATCATAAAAGTGCATCTATCCATCATAAAAGTGCATCTATCCATTATAAAAGTGCATCTATCATCATAAAAGTGCATCTATTCATCATAAAAGTGCATCTATCCATCATAAAAGTGCATCCATCCATTATAAAAGTGCATCTATCCATTATAAAAGTGCATCTATCATCATAAAAGTGCATCTATCCATCATAAAAGTGCATCTATTCATCATAAAAGTGTATCTATTCATCATAAAAGTGCATCTATTCATCATAAAAGTGCATCTATCATCATAAAAGTGTATCTATTCATCATAAAAGTGCATCTATCCATCATAAAAGTGTATCTATTCATCATAAAAGTGCATCTATCATCATAAAAGTGCATCTATCCATCATAAAAGTGCATCCATCCATCATAAAAGTGCATCCATCCATCATAAAAGTGCATCTATTCATCATAAAAGTGCATCTATCCGTCATAAAAGTGCATCCATCCATCATAAAAGTGCATCCATCCATCATAAAAGTGCATCTATCCATTAAAAAAGTGCATCTATCCATTAAAAAAGTGCATCCATCCATTATAAAAGTGCATCTATCATAAAAGTGCATCTATCCATTATAAAAGTGCATCTATCATCATAAAAGTGCATCTATCCATCATAAAAGTGCATCTATCCATTATAAAAGTGCATCTATCATCATAAAAGTGCATCTATTCATCATAAAAGTGCATCTATCCATCATAAAAGTGCATCCATCCATTATAAAAGTGCATCTATCCATTATAAAAGTGCATCTATCATCATAAAAGTGCATCTATCCATCATAAAAGTGCATCTATTCATCATAAAAGTGCATCCATCCATTATAAAAGTGCATCTATCATCATAAAAGTGCATCTATCCATCATAAAAGTGCATCTATCCATCATAAAAGTGCATCCATCCATTATAAAAGTGCATCTATCCATCATAAAAGTGCATCTATCCATCATAAAAGTGCATCCATCCATTATAAAAGTGCATCTATCCATTATAAAAGTGCATCTATCATCATAAAAGTGCATCCATCCATTATAAAAGTGCATCTATCCATTATAAAAGTGCATCTATCCATCATAAAAGTGCATCTATTTATCATAAAAGTACATCTATCCATTAAAAAAGTGCATCTATCCATCATAAAAGTGCATCTATCCATCATAAAAGTACATCTATCCATTAAAAAAGTGCATCTATCCATCATAAAAGTGCATCTATCCATCATAAAAGTGCATCCATCCATTATAAAAGTGCATCTATCCATCATAAAAGTGCATCTATCCATCATAAAAGTGCATCTATCCATCATAAAAGTGCATCCATCCATTATAAAAGTGCATCTATCATCATAAAAGTGCATCTATCCATCATAAAAGTGCATCTATCCATCATAAAAGTGCATCTATCCATCATAAAAGTGCATCTATCCATCATAAAAGTGTATCTATTCATCATAAAAGTGCATCTATCCATTATAAAAGTGCATCTATCCATCATAAAAGTGCATCTATCCATCATAAAAGTGCATCTATCCATCATAAAAGTGCATCTATCCATTATAAAAGTGCATCTATCCATTATAAAAGTGCATCCATCCATTATAAAAGTGCATCTATCCATTATAAAAGTGCATCTATCCATCATAAAAGTGCATCTATCCATTATAAAAGTGCATCTATCCATCATAAAAGTGCATCTATCCATCATAAAAGTGCATCTATCCATCATAAAAGTGCATCTATCCATTATAAAAGTGCATCTATCCATTATAAAAGTGCATCCATCCATTATAAAAGTGCATCTATCATCATAAAAGTGCATCTATCCATCATAAAAGTGCATCTATCCATCATAAAAGTGCATCTATCCATCATAAAAGTGCATCTATCCATCATAAAAGTGTATCTATTCATCATAAAAGTGCATCTATCATCATAAAAGTGCATCTATCCATCATAAAAGTGCATCCATCCATCATAAAAGTGCATCTATCCATTATAAAAGTGCATCTATCCATCATAAAAGTGCATCTATCCATCATAAAAGTACATCTATCCATTATAAAAGTGCATCTATCCATCATAAAAGTGCATCTATCCATCATAAAAGTGCATCTATCCATCATAAAAGTGTATCTATTCATCATAAAAGTGCATCTATCATCATAAAAGTGCATCTATCCATCATAAAAGTGCATCCATCCATCATAAAAGTGCATCTATTCATCATAAAAGTGCATCTATCCGTCATAAAAGTGCATCCATCCATCATAAAAGTGCATCCATCCATCATAAAAGTGCATCTATCCATTAAAAAAGTGCATCTATCCATTAAAAAAGTGCATCCATCCATTATAAAAGTGCATCTATCATAAAAGTGCATCTATCCATTATAAAAGTGCATCTATCATCATAAAAGTGCATCTATCCATCATAAAAGTGCATCTATCCATTATAAAAGTGCATCTATCATCATAAAAGTGCATCTATTCATCATAAAAGTGCATCTATCCATCATAAAAGTGCATCCATCCATTATAAAAGTGCATCTATCCATTATAAAAGTGCATCTATCATCATAAAAGTGCATCTATCCATCATAAAAGTGCATCTATTCATCATAAAAGTGCATCCATCCATTATAAAAGTGCATCTATCATCATAAAAGTGCATCTATCCATCATAAAAGTGCATCTATCCATCATAAAAGTGCATCCATCCATTATAAAAGTGCATCTATCCATCATAAAAGTGCATCTATCCATCATAAAAGTGCATCCATCCATTATAAAAGTGCATCTATCCATTATAAAAGTGCATCTATCATCATAAAAGTGCATCCATCCATTATAAAAGTGCATCTATCCATTATAAAAGTGCATCTATCCATCATAAAAGTGCATCTATTTATCATAAAAGTACATCTATCCATTAAAAAAGTGCATCTATCCATCATAAAAGTGCATCTATCCATCATAAAAGTACATCTATCCATTAAAAAAGTGCATCTATCCATCATAAAAGTGCATCTATCCATCATAAAAGTGCATCCATCCATTATAAAAGTGCATCTATCATCATAAAAGTGCATCTATCCATCATAAAAGTGCATCTATCCATCATAAAAGTGCATCTATCCATCATAAAAGTACATCTATCCATTATAAAAGTGCATCTATCCATCATAAAAGTGCATCTATCCATCATAAAAGTGCATCTATCCATCATAAAAGTGCATCCATCCATCATAAAAGTGCATCTATCATAAAAGTGCATCTATCCATTATAAAAGTGCATCTGTCCATTATAAAAGTGCATCTATCCATTATAAAAGTGCATCTATCATCATAAAAGTGCATCTATCCATCATAAAAGTGCATCTGTCCATTATAAAAGTGCATCTATCATCATAAAAGTACATCTATCCATCATAAAAGTACATCTATCCATTAAAAAAGTGCATCTATCCATCATAAAAGTGCATCTATCCATCATACAAGTGCATCCATCCATTATAAAAGTGCATCTATCATAAAAGTGCATCTATCCATTATAAAAGTGCATCTGTCCATTATAAAAGTGCATCTATCCATTATAAAAGTGCATCCATCCATCATAAATGTGCATCTATCCATCATAAAAGTGCATCTATCCATCAAAAAAGTGCATCTATCCATTATAAAAGTGCATCCATCCATCATAAAAGTGCATCTGTCCATTATAAAAGTGCATCTATCCATTATAAAAGTGCATCTATCATCATAAAAGTGCATCTATCCATCATAAAAGTGCATCCATCCATCATAAAAGTGCATCTATCCATCATAAAAGTGCATCTATTCATCAAAAAAGTGCATCTATCCATCATAAAAGTGCCTCTATCATCATAAAAGTGCATCTATCCATTATAAAAGTGCATCTATCATCATAAAAGTGCATCCATCCATCATAAAAGTGCATCCATCCATCATGGATGGATGTGTTCGTCTGAAAGAAGAATGTCATACACACCTAGGATGACTTGAGGGCGAATAAATCATGGGCCAATTTTCATTTTTGGGTGAACTATCCCTTTAACATTTTTTATTTATTTATAATTTTTTACTTAATCGGAATGGTACGAAACTTGATAAATGTTTTGGCACTTGCTGTGTGAACACAAAAAAAATCATATTGATTGGAAAAGGTTAAATGGTCCTGAAAACAGACGAATCTCGAAAAAAGTGTTTTGTAAAATAAAAATTGAAAATGGTATTTTTGTGCATTTTGCATGACATTAAATGTAAAATTGTATAACTTTTTTCAAGTTCACTATTTTAAACTGTTTTCACTTCAGCAATAATCTAATAAAAAAAGAGACCAAACTTCAGTCTGTGCTTGAAAGAGTCAAGATTTATCACACTTTAAGTTGGAAATTTGCATATATATATTCATTGTAGTTAAGCACAAACTCACTTCATTTTGATACATTTTTCAGTAAATAAGATTTAATATCTTCACTTAAAAGTAAACGTATCCTGATTTAAGAATCTTTAGATATTTGTACTGGAAAACAAGATGAAAAACACTTTTTTGCAGTGCATTGTGAACAGTTCATCATTGCACATTATTACAAATAAAAACTTCAAGAGTCTCTCTTATCAAACATCTTCATTTAGACATTTACACCATGCCATCAATTCCTGAAGAGTGAAATCAAGTCCTGCTGTTGAATATTATAGAAAACATCACTAAACAGGTTTTTATTTTGTCTTTAAAATGTTAAAACTGTGTTTTAATGAGTCAAGCTCACAAAAATGATTCAGTGCCATATGGGATCCTCTGCTGAATTGTTTGAAAAAGGCATCACTTTGAATACTTTTATTTATTGTAATGTTGCATAATGAAATCCAATATTCCCCTCACACTTTTTGGGATATAATCAATACTCACTTTTCAAACGGGGCGAATCGCTCCTCTGCCGCTGCATATCATCACACCTGGAAATGTATGATTATTGAAATCGACTACATTCAGAAAACTGGAGCAGCGCCCCCGCCCTTTAAATGATGTCATCAATCATCCTGGTCCCATCTGCCGTTTCCAGGTCACCTGTAGAGCCCCGGACACCTGTGGGAGGAGCGGTGAGGACGCGGACACATCTCCAGCAGAGAGACAAGGACACACAGCAGGACTCGCACCCTCAATATGAGCATTTATATTACTATCAGGGGTGTTACGATACCCTCATGTCACGATTCGATACATATCACGATGCGATATTATTGCGATAAACCAAGACATAAGGTAAAAGGTTAAAAATGTACTGATTAAAATGCTTAATTTGGTGTTACATTGGTGCTGGTAATGCACAGGACAATGACACCAGAATAAAACATTCATGATTCTGAAGAATTATTTTAGACGAATATGCTTGCACTGTCACTGACGAGATATATTTAAAATAACGTAGGCCACTTTTACTGGTAACATTTGGCATCACAAATATTCCCCCATTGCAATATTATACATTTCAAGGTCCAGAAAGGAAGTAAAGACATGGTTAAAATAGTCCAGTGCTCCAGTGGCTCAACCTTAATGTTATGAAGCCATGAGAATACAAAAATAATGACAATACCCAACAATCACTTCTCGTCTGTGTCCGACTCTTACGCTGTTGACGTAGTACAGTGCTACTCATCACCCAGTTTTAATTTGCGGCTCGCATGGCAGTAAACAATACGGTGAAATGATCATGCAGTCAATACAGATATTTCATAAAAACATTAAAAACGAGCAGGGCTATAACATAACCCACTAAAAAAAACTCAAAGTATTACAAATCATTTATATTTAAAAAATACCCAAAACAGTGGCATTACAAGATGGAAATTTAGACTAGAAAGGATATTACAGTTTCCCTTTCGTCCATGACTCACTGCGCAGTTGCCAGTTTTGCCGTCTTTCCAGCTCTTAACACCGAATGTGCTCTTATAGATCAACACGCTCTCATGAAATGCGTATCTATAACTGTATTATGCATATCTATGAATTGCATTTAACGTGCGATTTATACGCCAAAATGACTTTTTACGTGCATATGATACGCAATGTCAACCCATTGGGTAGGATTAGTGGTGTGGGTTACGTCCATATAACACGCCATAAAGTGTGTATCATATGCACGTTTTGGCGTATAAATCAAATGTAGAAAAAAATAAGGTTAAAAAGAATATATTATGGATACCCTCTATCTATCTACCTTTGTATTTATTGCATTGCATATTGTATGTTCAGGGAAGACAGATTGATAAGCAGACATGCTATTTATGACTGGATGTAACTTTTGATACTTTGGCACTGATCTACCCACTGATGTAGTAAATACAGTGCAGCGCTTCCGAGTTACGTCAGAGCTACGCCAGCTCACCATTGGCCGACGCTGATCACGTGACGCATGCATGTGATGGTGACGCAGGAGCTGACCAACGTAAACAGCGTAAGAGTCTGACACAGACGAGATGATATTGTTGAATAAAGTCGTTATTTTTGTTTGTTTTTGCGCACTGAAGTATTCTCATGGCTTCATAACATTAAGGCTGAGCCACTGGAGTCATGGACTATTTTAACCACGTCTTTACTTCCTTTCTGGAGCTTGAAAGTGTTAATTAAACTGCTGTCTATGGAGGGTCAGAGAGCTCTCGGATTTCATCAGAAATATCTTCACTTGTGTCTGAAGATGAACGAAGGTCTGACGGGTTTGGAACGACATGAGGGAGAGGAATTAATGACAGGATTTACATTTTTGGATGAACTAACCCTTTAATGTTTGTCTGGCTATCACCAGACCAAGCTCAATCTTTTAAGACTGAACACTGGTCTGGAGTCTGCTCTGTATTTTCTCCTGCACAAGAGGCGTGATCATAGTTCAAATGACTCTGTTCGCAATTGGATAGTCCTTCAACCAATCAGACCAACGATCCATCGCTTCTCTGTCCGTCATTGTGTTGAACCCGCCAATAGCGCGCCAGGTGGATAAGCCGCTTTGTGATTGGTCCCCGCAAATTTGTAACAGAAGCAGGATAAAAATATGTACAGGTTTCCTGCCTGAGCTGCAGGGCGAAATCAGATCACTGGCAGATCGGGCTGGGTTTACTCAGTCTAGTTTAATGTAGTACTGACACTAAAACTCTGTAAACCTGACATCTGTTTTCCCTCACATACTGTAGTAATTTTCCTTTTAAGTGAACTATTCACGATACATATTGTTGCATTTTTGTATTGTAATATATTGTTATAACTATTCAAATTATGATTCATACAGACTTGATACAGTTTTGCTGTGCATTTACTGGATGAGCACCGCATCATCTTCTTGTGACTGTAAAAATGTGACGGTTAAAAACAGTTTAATGGTTAACAGTGAGTTCACTTACTCCATAGTATACAGTGAAAAACTGTAATTGATCTAATGGGACATTTGTTGAATTTTACAGTGAAACAGTATTAGTTTTTGAAAGTGGAAAAGGGAAAAAGTTTAGGCTCTGTAACATTTTTAAATGTTTCTGAAAGAGTCTCTTCTGCTCACCAAGGCTGCGTTTATCTGATCATAAATACAGTAAAGCAGTGAGATATTCCTCCAGTGTAAATCAGCTGTTCTCTATGTGAATATATAGTAAAGTGTAATTTATTCCTGTGATCAAAGCTGAATTTATCATCATTACTCCAGTCTTCAGTGTCACATGATCCTTCACAAATCATTCAATATGAGGATCTGATGCTCAACAAACATTTATGATTATTATCAGTGTTCATATTTCTGTGGAAACTGATACATTTTATTTCTCAGGATTTTTTGATGAATAGAAAGTAAAAAAATGTATATGCATTTATTTGAAATAGAATCTTTTGTAACATTATAAATGTCTTTACTGTCACTTTTGATCAATTTAATGCATCCTTGATTAATAAAAGTATTAATTTCTTTTTTTTTTAAATGTACTGACCCAAACCTTTGAACAGTGGTATAGCATTTTTCCACTTTTTAACTGTATCTTTGTCTGTGAGAACTCGTTTTAACCTTTATATTCATACATTTTCTGAATGAGTGAGTGTTTGCAATGCAACATTAATAAGTCTGTTTTTATCATGTTTCTGTGGTTGATTTGTGTTCATCTGACTGATGTGAGGAATCATTTCTGCCCGAAGCACAGACAGTGTGAGACGAGTTACGTGCCAGAGTTTAGCACTCAGGGTTAGGAGTTTGTTAGCAAACAGCAGTAACTGATGGGCGGATGCTTTGAGTGTGTGTGTGTGTGTGTGTGTATGGGATTGATGAAGAGCAAACAGATCATTATGTTCAGCCAGTGTCTTTGTGCTTGTGTTTACCTCCGTCGACTAATGAGCCCATCCTGCGTTGGGCATAGACAATCATGCACTCCCACACGCAGACGGGACCGAGCCGCCACATGTCCGTAATAATGATCAGCAGTGGGTTTTTCATGTGAGAATAAGCATTTAGCAAAAGCATTTCCTGCAGTCTGAACCAGGCGGGTTTGAGCGATGACCTCCGGCGACCGCGAGCACAAGAGACCCTCATCCCTCTGTGAAGAAGCAGAGTCGATATCAAAGAGTCTCTGTGACCTTTTTAAGAACATGAAAGCTTTTTGTTTATTTCTTCATGACTGACGCCCACCTGCATGCATGCGTGCACGACCGATAACACTGGCACAGAAGCCGCGTGCAACGCTCACTCCCCCTCAACGCTGTCGAAATGCCTCCTGACAAACAAACAAACACCCACAAACACACACACACACACACACACTGATGGATGCACTTCTGCTCACCTGCCTCCAAACGCACTGACCTCTCGTTCAGAGCAAAGGCAATCCTCTGGAGATCCTAAAACACAAAAGAAATCGCACTGTTAGGAAGAAGCCTTCAGGAAACAGAAACAAAAACGACACCTCTTTAATAGCTCAGCAATGAAATGAAATGGTGACTTTTGCTGAAATCAAAGATCTCATGTGTTTCATCGAGAGCACTGGTTCTCAACCAGCGGCTGAAACCGATTTAAAACAAGACAAAACCAGGTGACAGAAAAGGTTGAGACGCACAGCTCTAGAGTTTCCGAAGAGTCTCAATGTGAATGAGAATCATCTTCAGCAAACGCTCCCACTGGTGTGTCGGAGAAACCATTGAGATTTCATGTGTCCATGCAGGATTTTACAGGAGATCTTCAGTGAAGGCCAACACGAGACACATAAAATTAAATAAATATTTAATAAATTAAATAAATATTTAATACATTAAATAAATGAATATTTAGGATTAAATTAATATTAAGTTAAATATTTCATTATTTAATTTATTAAATATTTATTTATTTAATTAGATATCTATTTCATTTATTAAATATTTATATATTATTTATTTAATATGTATTTATTTCAGTAAATGTTTATTTATATAATATTTTTATTTAATTTATTAGGTATTTATTTTATTTATTAAATGTTTATTTACTTATTAAATATTTATATAATTTATTACACATTTATTTAATGTATTAAATATTTTCGTCATGTATATTGTAATCAGAAACTGACTACAATTTGTAATCTACCCAGCACTGTTTATATACGAGTCTCTCCTGAGAAAAGATCTCAATAATCTCACATCAGTGGCGTCGCTAGACCCCTTTTACTGCGGCACGTGCCCCAGTATAAATCTGCTGTGCCCCAGTATAAATCTGCCGTGCCCCAGTATAAATCTGCCGTGCCCCAGTATAAATCTGCCGTGCCCCAGTATAAATCTGCCGTGCCCCAGTATAAATCTGCCGTGCCCCAGTATAAATCTGCTGTGCCCCAGTATAAATCTGCCGTGCCAGTATAAATCTGTGTGCCCCAGTATAAATCTGTGTGCCCCAGTATAAATCTGCCGTGCCCCAGTATAAATCTGTGTGCCCCAGTATAAATCTGCCGTGCCCCAGTATAAATCTGCCGTGCCCCAGTATAAATCTGCCGTGCCCCAGTATAAATCTGCCGTGCCCCAGTATAAATCTGCCGTGCCCCAGTATAAATCTGCCGTGCCCCAGTATAAATCTGCCGTGCCCCAGTATAAATCTGCTGTGCCCCAGTATAAATCTGCCGTGCCAGTATAAATCTGTGTGCCCCAGTATAAATCTGTGTGCCCCAGTATAAATCTGCTGTGCCCCAGTATAAATTTTTTTTACAAAATATTAAAGGACTTTTTGGGACTTCACCATGTCCCCCAGAGTTAGATAGGTCCATACATACCATTTTTATCTCTGTGCGTGCCATAACTCTGTCTGACGCACCCACCGCTAGCCTAGCTTAGCACAAAGACTGGAGGTAACTTGCTTCATCTAGCCTACTGCTCAATAAGACCGATTAGAAATTTAAAAGTTGCAATTTTCTAGGCCGATATGGCTAGGGACTATACTCTCATTCCTGCGTAATAATCCAGGAGCTTTGCTGCTGTACCATGGGTGCAGCGGCGCAATTATATTACGCAGCTCCTGAAAATAGTCCCCAGCACGCTCTCTGTGCAAGCAGGTTGTCACGTTGGTTATGTTGACGGAAGTTAGCCTATTTTCAGGTGCTGTGTAATATCATTGCGCCGCTGCACTCATGGTACGGCAGCAAAGCTCCTGGATTATTACGCAGGAATGAGAGTATAGTCCCTAGCCATATCGGTCTAGAAAATTGCAACTTTTCCTACAAGGAACAATCTACAAATAAAGCCTGTGGTAAACATAACTGGACGATACTTTGACGTTTTGTTCTACAACACTGCACACACTCACACCCCAAACTGCCTTAAGGCCTAGGTTTTCAAGAATGAACATATTAACTCATTAATATATAAATAACATATAATTCTTATTAACTACTACAAAACTCGCATTTTGGCTATGGGTGCGTGTTGTTTTAGAACAGTACGTCACTGGCATAAAGTTGGCTTGACGTTGGACGTTCGATATTCGCAAATGTAGGGACGTGTCTAAAGTTACATACGACATTGGTACGCACGTTTTTGATATTTATTAAAATCATATCTAAATATTGCTATGTTTTTTCACTACTGTATGGGATCATATACAAAATATGCCTTTCTATGTCACAAACGGGACAGAGCTCAAAATGTTGACTGGAAGTGCTGCCTATGCAAATAATTGTGAATTACTTTGGCTCCCACCCACAATCTGTAAACATACACATAAATAAACATTTACAGTAAACATTACAGATCCATACAATTACAAAAAATGTTGGCAGATGAGTCAGCAAGGCAGTTATCTTGTGGCCAGCTGACAAATAAAAAGCAGAAAGCAAATAAACATTTTTGATATATTAAATCATTTGCGTATTATTTTATTTCTCCATTAGGACATATATTCTCATCTACAGTCATTCAATCATTCATCCTATGCCTAGATTCCGATATGGTCCCATACAGTAGTGGAAAACAGCAATGATTTGACAGTTTATTTGAATAAATATCAAAAATGTAAAAGGTGTGCATCATAGCTGACACCTAGATAAACACGTTACAGACGGTTTTATGACTGTAAGTCCTTCTCTTCAAATGCTATTGAAGTTAGAAACGTGCGTACCAATGTCGTATGTAACTTTAGAGACGCCCCTACTTTTGCGAATATCAAACGTCCAACGTCAAGCCAACTTTATGCCAGTCAAAAACGTCAAAGTTATGTTTACCAAAGGCTTTATTTTACACATAAATCGAAAACCCCGTAAGAAAATCTCGAGGGAACCCGTGGTGAACTCGGCTGGGAAACTGGGGAATAGGCTACTTTAGAATATATATGCTCTTAATTTTAGTTGTTGTCATAAAATGACTGGTTTCTTGACATGTTGTAATTGTAAATTCTTGAAAAAGACTGAATTATTCATCATTACCATTGTGTAATGTAGAAGAATGCAAATCTGCAAGAAAGGTTTTATTATTTTATTATATGCCATAAAACATGTTGAGAATGTACTTAGATATTTTCATAAATATGCCTATTAATATCTCTACACGTTTACCTTTCTCAGGACTTGTTGCAGTGTAGGAATAGTGGGCTAAGCAAAAGAAGATTTGTATAGTGCATTGTGTGGCTCACTTCCTCAATATGAACACTTCTCATCTATGATCTGAGCTGAGATGACCAGTGACTCCTCTGGGTCTGTTTTTCCTTCTCCTGAAGGAATTAAAGGAGAAACACCTCAGCTCAGACATCCGAGCTATGATACTCTTATTAGTTGAGATGCTTGGGCGAGTCTTTGTGCTTTAACCTGAAGCTGGCAGGTTGAAGCCCTGAGTAATTACACTGTTCTTTCACATAATTCCTCCCCTCCTCAAACTGAAATGGTTTGACCTGCTGAAGTAAACAGGCATTAATCAAAGGCGGATGGGGAATTATCAGGGGTTGAGCCCAAGGCGTTTGAAGGGGGCGCGTGAAGCGGCGGGCCGCAAAGATGGATGCGATCGGGGCGCTGGGCTTTACTGTCCTTGGGGAGGTGGACGGCACCAGCTGATGGGGTCACTGTGTCCACCTTGCAAAAGTGTGTCAAGGACAGCATGCGAGCTACGCTGAATTTGTCATGCTGACTTCGAAATGCATCCCGAGTGAAGATCACAGCCCACCCAACAAAACAAGCAGGAACACAGAGGAGAACACGGCAAAAGATGCCCTTCTTATTTAGTATTTTTATCTTGTTTCCAGTAAAATCAAGATGCATTTAGAAGTAAAATGACATAAGAGATTTTTTCTTGTTTTCTGGAAAATAAGTTCAAAATGAAGTGAGTTTTTGCTTAAAACATGCAAAATGATCTGCCAATGGGGTGAGGAAAAATAATCTCGTTTCTGTTTGAAATCTTGTTTCAGATTTCTGAAACCAGTGTTCGTACAGATACTGTAAAATTAACGTCCAGGACTTTCAAGGGCTTCTCAAGCACTACTTTTTTGGTTTTCAAGGACTACAATCAGAGATCTCACTAATATCTTTATTATCTTTCAAATTCAATAAAAATTAACCAATAAAACAAAATGGTACAAAAGAAGTGCAGCAACCACTGAAAGGATACTATGACAAAGATATCCTTACTCCAACAGATTTCCCTCTCATGAATATATGATTGACCTGAAGAATGAACGTTGTATCATACACTTTATATTTATATGAATAATATCACTCTCATAGCCATGTGAAATTGCTCTACATGTATATCAGACGGGCTGCAGCGTTAATTTTGCATGAAAAGATTGTTTCATCAATAAAATTAGACACTAATTTCACATATATTGACTAATTCAAGTACCTTTTCATGAACCCTGTTTTCAAGGGTTTTCCAGGACTTACATTTCAAAAAGTCAAATTCAAGCACTTCCTTGTACGAACCCTGAAAAACTCGCTTCATTTAGATATTTTCCCCCAGAGAACAAGAAAAATATCATGTCATTTGACTTCTCTAGTAAAAGCATCTTGATTTAAGAATTTTTGGATATTTGGACTGGAAACAAGACAAAAATACTAAGTAGGAAAAGCATTTCTTGCAGTGAATGAACCAGTTTTCATCCCAACAACATCAGAAACTGCGCAAAGCTCTTTTTTCCTACATAATAAATGACGTGCGCGCAGATGAAATGCAATAATAAACGCTGTCATGCGTTGGGATGCTGGTGTTTGGGAACGCAATCGTGTGAAACGCTCCTGAAAGGTTATTATATCAAATCCTTCTGATGACTCATGACTCTAAAATAATATTTTAGATGAAGTGCGATGTGATTGGTCCACTGGTAATTTATTCAGTAAATGTGTTTCTATTGTAGTTAATGCACATGTTTTCTTATTGAGGTGGATATAAAAAATATCGCCCTCAATTAAGTGCATGTGCTTTATTATGCAATATCCCAAAATTTGCTCAAAAGTATGTGGATGGAAACATGGCTATTGAAGTATCACTCCTACAATTCCTGAGGAGAAATAAAAACACACACAAATGGGTTAATAGATATACAGTAGGAGTATAGAGCCATAAAACCAATGTGCACAGGAGAATCATCTTCAGCAAACGCTCCCACTGGAGTGTCGGAGAAACCATTGAGATTTCATGTGTGATCTTTCTGTGCAGGATTTTATGTGAGATCTTCAGTGAAGCCCAACACACACATCTTTCTGACAGACTGTACAATACACAACTTAAATAAATAAATAAATAAATAATATAATTGATTAAATATTTATTTATTACATTTATTAAATATATATTTATTAATTAAATTGATTAAATGTTTATGTATTTAATTGATTAAATATTTATATATTTAATTTAGTAAATATTTAATTTCGTAAATATGTATTTATACAATTTATTAAATATTTACTTATTTAATCCAGTAAATATTTATTTATGTAATATTTGTATTTAATTCATTAGATATTTATTTAATACATATCTTTATATTAATATTTTATATTTAATTGATTAGATATTAATTTAGTTTAATAAATATTTATTTAATATGTATTTAATTAATTTATTCAGTAAATATTTATGTCATTTTTATTTAATCTATTTGATATATATTTTTTTGATTTAGTAAATATTTATTAGTTTAATTCAGTAAATATATATGCAATATTTGTATTTAATTGATTAGATATTGTTTTTTTTTTATTAAATATTTATTATTTATTAAATATGTATTTAATTCATTTATTCAGTAATTATTTATTTATGTAACATTTTTTATTTATTAGATATTTAATTTAGTGAATATTTATTTAATTTATTAAATATGTATTTATTTGATTTAGTAAATATTTATTCATTTAATTCAGTAAATATTTATTTATTTATTACATATTTATTTATTGAATTTATTACATATTTATTTACCTACTTGCTTGCTCATTCATTCATTCTGCCAGTGCAAACCCAAATGTTTTACAGTAGCAAACGGATTAACTCTGTTGCAGATGTAGATTCATCATAAAGGAAATGAATCAGTCCTCGATAAGTGTCACATTAACCAGCCTAAGACTGCTGACTTTCTTCACAATCCAATGGGAAAATGTCTGTGTGTTCAACTTGACACGAACACATGAGCTGCAGGAAGACAACTAGCAGATAAACCACGATACAGGTGTGTACTAGTGTTTGTGAGTGTTTCTGTACAAAAGCCTCCTTCTGCCAGCCAGATGTCCGGCTGCTTTGAAACACAGAAACACAGGGGTCACACGTGTCCTTAACCTTAAGTGGCGCTCTAAAAGGTATTGATGGTTTAAAAGGGTTTGAGAAGGCGATCAATATGGAGATTCATTCAGTGGGTCATTAGAGTGTCCCTGCAGTCATATTACAGCTCTTAAAGAACACACACACACACACGGCGGAGGTGAGGCCTCTCGCGGGCAGGAGTGCCGTGGGCTGGTTGCGAGCGAAGGCCTTTGTTTAAGGTTGGCAGATTGCTCTGCGGGAGAATAAGCTGTGCTGATTGCAATCAGGCAAAGATCTGAATAAAAGGTGATTACTTCTTCATTTCTGTGTGCAAATGCAATTTTTGGAACAGTGTGCACATTCCGAAATATTCGTTTACACACTCTGGAAAGCAACTGGCATAGCACTGACTTTCATACATGATTGGGAATAATGAATACTGTCATTTTTTCATATTTTTGGGATCTTGATGACACGCATGCATGAACGGCAGGAGAAATGACATTCATGCATCAGCAGCATCAGTGCGACGCGGGTCCAAACAAAAGCTTCATTTGGAGAGCTGCGCCGCGACTGATGAACCAATCATGTACGAATTGTTCATTTGTTAATTGTTACTTGTACACATTTGATCTGTAGAAGTGAGGACATCACAGTCATGTGTCATCAAATCAACAAAAGACCAAATTAAATAATTGACATGACAGAAAGACTGCAATCAGAGATCTTCACATTCACCACCAGTCAAAAGTTTACACACACGTCTCTTATGATCATAGAAACAGACATGATTGTATGGATTTCTTTAAAGTTTAAAGAGGCCATATTCTGCCCTTTTACACAGTCTTGTGTTTCTGGCTCTACTAGAGCAGGTTTTCCTGCTTGAATGTGTATTATTTCCCCATATTCTCCATTGTTGCAGCTCCTCTCTTCCCAGTCTGTCAGTAACGCTCTGTTTAGTTCCTGTCTCTATGAAGCCCCTCCTTCTGAAAAGCACACTGTGCTCTGATTGGTCGGCTGGAGCAGTGTGTTGTGATTGGTTAAGCAGGGAAATGTCCCACCCCTTACCATAACCGCCAGTTTCAGTCAAGTCAAGTCACCTTTATTTATATAGCGCTTTTTACAATGCCGATTGGCTCAAAGCAGCTTCACAGTGTTAAACAGGAAAATAATGAACAGAATTTGGAGAAAACTGGTCAGTCATCAGCTCATTTCAATTGTCATATATAGCGACAATGTGGGCAGATCAGTAATATAGTTGATATAGTTAATTTTGTTTAGTAATTAAATTTATTTGGATATTTAGTTGAAAATTTAGTGTCCCCAACTGAGCAAGCCAAAGGCGACAGTACTTCAGCACACTACTAACAAACTCAACCAGGCCCCGCCCCTTTATTCTGCATATGAATTATTTAACCCTCATCCTCCCCTCGGGTCATTTTGACCCGAAACTTTAAAAATTGAGAGTTCATCAGAGTGGTCCAAGACCCCAGGACTTTTGTTGCACTTGAACCATGAATGCACAAAAAACTGACTGGATTTGAGTAGTTTATGTGGTTGTAATAAAAAAAAGTAACAAATCCTTTCCTCGCGGGTCAATTCGACCCCCATAGGAATGAATGGAATGCTTCAGTACACATAGAAAAACCTAAAAATGCTCAAACTTCAAACTACAAATGCTTTATCAAAAATGATTGTATGTCTACATGTGTCTCTGAATGCATTCTGAAGAGAAACTGACTTTAGGACCCAGCGGAACAGCTCATCCGCTTCATATAGAGCTATAAGAGTCATGAAATATCATCTTATATTATCTTTTTTCCACCAGAGGCCGGCAGAGACACCCAATGTGAGGTATTCTGAGCTGAATTAAAAGGGTTATGCATGAAATTGTGAGTTATTTTGAATTAAAGTTGAAAGAATGTGCTTAAATTACTATTTATTTATTATTTATTGATAAAATCTAGTAATTTAAAGGCAAATAAAATAAAAAATAGCAAAAAAGTAAAAAACAAAAATTGCATTTAAAAAATAGAAAAAATGTTATCAAAATTAAATAAAATAACCTTTCTGGAAAAAGAAAAAATTAAGTATAATTTTAGGGCTTGGGGTCATTTTGACACGCGAGGGAAGCATGAGGATTAATGTTTATAACATTTTGAATAAAGAAATATGAAATATGAAAACCGCCAGTAGGTGGTGGCAAGTTGTAAAAAGTCAATCACAGAATCACTCATTCAACATTTAAGAATCATTGAATCGACTCAAACAATTCGTTCAAAAACGGTGATTCATTCAATAACGAAACACCGCTGTGTGTTGCTGGGAGACGCAACATTTCTACTTTGTTTGGTACTATTTCCGTTGGCAGTGGAGGCGTTTCAGGAGTTCAGAAACACTGACACTGATAGAGAGAAGAACTGGAGCTTTTCATGCTCAAACAGCATCATCACACACTAGAGGAAGATGAACATGGACAAAAAGCAGAATAAG